>CM035804.1:18349826-18422326 GCA_020466265.1 Siphamia tubifer | reverse complement strand
TAGTATCCAAATACACAAATAAATTAACCAAAGAATGAAGTTAAATTCTAAATACAAATCTGTGTAATGTAGCTGGGATTCTAATTACAAGAGTCCAAGATGGTGACTCTTAAAATGTGTAAAATTCTAATGTTTCATGAAGGAAAAGTAAATCCTGTCAGTTGATCACTACATGTTTGGAACAATGCACTGTACCACATGCTCTTTACATGTAAGAAAATATCTAGTATCCAGATGTGTCTCTTATTCTGTCAGGAAGTGCATTTACATGGAGACCTTCAGTAAGTCGAATATCAATTTATTTATTTTTTTTTGGTTTGTTTATTTCCTTATTTCTTTTGAATTTTAAACCAAAAATATCAAAGCAAAACTAAGGAAGAAGAAAGATATATTCCAAAGAAGTCAGATAAAGTTACTCTTATATACTTCTACCCTAACAAAACCTACCCAAAACAATAAGATATATGTTTTTGACCATGTAAGTTTGCTTTACTATGTTGCAAATAAACATCAATTTTAGATGACATTTAGTCAGTATAATGTATATTATTATAGACAAAGGCAGACAAAACAAGTGTAGATTATTACTGTAAAAAGTGAGAATTTAATTTTCCTTGGTCAGTCCAGTTTGTATTTATAAAGCTGACAATTAATACTGAACAAACAATAACTCAAACTATGAATTATGAAAGAGCTGCAGCATCTGAAACTCACCTTAATAAACATTTGACAAATAAATAGTAACACAGTGCTTCAGTTTCACACTCACTTTGTCATGTCTCTTATAGATTGTTACCAGTGATGGGAATAATGCAGCCACATTTCGAGTAATTAATTACTTTATCAATAACTGTATCGCCGTTACCGTTACTCGGAAAATAATGTGATGTGTTACAGGTATGTTTCCACTTTCGAAACTTCCAGGACTTTTTTTGGGGAAACTAGTTTTGACCGGGCCATGACTTAGCCATGTCCTCTCAGACGCGTGTCGATGACGTCAATATATCGCGTCAGTTGCTATGGTAACGTCACTAACAAAAAGCGCTAAAACAAAGCGGCAGCAGAAGAGGAAATCACAAGGCTAGACGTGGACTAGGGATGACAAAAAAATAATAAAAATAATAATAAAAAAAATCTTGACCGATCACTGAGCCTCATTAACTGGTTGAAGTCACTGAGAAAAGAAAACAGTTTCAAAAATACTTTTCCTGGTAACGAATTACTTTGCTTGAGCAGTAATGTAGTTAGTAACGCAATTACTTTTTTGGGAAATAACTAGTATTTTTAACTAATTACTTTTTTCAAAGTAACTTACCCAACACTGATTTTCTTCTGTCTCTTTCAAATCACCATACATTTTTATTAGTAGGTCTTTTTTTAATCAATTACTAAACATTTTAGGCAAAAATCAGGGTTCCCAGCCCCAAGGTTAAAAACCACCTACCTATATTTTCCTACTGTCCACAAAGTTCCATGCAAACTCTGTAAAATACCTCAAAAATATTTTAAGTTATACTTATACATATACATAGTATATATTGCATGCATTACATATTATATTAGTCATAACCATATATTATAATTATTAGTAACATCAAAATAGTTTTGTAGGTTCTTTCATAGTAGCATATTGGCATTTCTATTGTTATTATTATTTATTTGTGACCTCTGTCATAAGTGATCTGGTGGTCCAAGTTCAAATCAACAGAAGACTGTTGAGCTTTGATTGACAGGTCTGTATGAGAGCCGAGTCAAACTTTAACTGCTCACTTTATTTAATAAAACACCTTTTTCCCGTCATGATAGACATTTCCACTGTTTATGTGCTTAACAAGCTCCACTGATAATACTATAAAATTTCCCGTTTTTGTCCAAATATAATCACTTGTGTTTCCAAAAAGGTAATGTGACAAGCAGCAAAATGGCAGTTCAGAAAGTGAGTGACATACGATTCCTTCTTTCACTGATTATATACAGTCTGTGGTGTAGAAATAACAGGAAAAAGTAAAAAAGATCAAGAATAAGATCCAACAAAGTAGTAAAGTCTGCTACTAGAAAGTCTGTGCATGTGCAGTACATCCCTTCAGCTGTCAATCAAACAGACTCTATACATCACAGACAATGAACATGAAAAAATATATGTATTTTGAATTAAAATAGAACTGAGTCTTTATCTTTTTGTGTCTTCATTTCTGTCATTTTAAAACCAACTTCTTTTTTTGGAAACTAACATTGGCAGGTCACCCAGTCCACAGCGGCTCCAGACCTGATCTGGTCTGATTTGGATCATGTGTAAAACATAATATAGAAAACATCAAATTTAGTTATTTAACTCTGTATGTATGACACACCTAATATGAGTCATCTTCAACTTTAATCGTTTTCATTTCCTTTTCTCTGTTTGTCCTGATCCGGTGGATTTCATTTCCTTTATTGCTTTATTTTACTGGGACAGTTGGTCATTAATCAACAGAAATATAAGAAGATGTAAAAGAGCCAAAGTTAGCCAACAGGACATAAGTGTCAGATCACTGTCTGTTATCATCTTGTATTTAACACATAATCAAATGAGTCTAAAAAATCTTCAAACTCACTCTGAAAGTCATTATTTATTTATTTATTAACCTTTATTTAACAAGGGGATAAAAATCACATAGAGATTAAGAGTTGTTGTTTTTTTTACAACACAGCAGCAACTATAACACACATTTACCTTTAAAACACATTTACCAGTAAATACTTGGTAAAAATAACATTTATAAGCATGTTAAGAAAAACCAGCGCACGCTAACGAGTTGGCCTTAATAAATTAATTTAGAAGTGCTCAATGAAATCAATGTTTTCTAGACTTTCTTCAGATGATTCCATGCATAAGGTGCATATTAAAGATGCTCTGGCTGATCCTTGTGTGGGCCACAGCAGGGCCTACAAGCAGAGAAAACTACTGTTGTGAATAGCATCATGTTCTTCTGAAGCTAAATGAATACAGTAGTGGAAAAAAGATTCCACACATTTCATACAGTTTCCAATATTATCATGAAATATTTGTAGATTTTTTTTGTGTGTTTCAAAAGATGCGGTTGCCTCAGACAAGCAGATGCAAATGATTTTGTCCCATCTCATTTTCTGAACCCGCTTTATTTTTTATTAGGGTCGCAGAGGTCATGTGGAGTTCCCAGCTACAATGACCTGGACATGGTCAGACAAACAATCACTCTCACATTCACACCTATGGACAATTTAGATTAACCAATGAACCTATCAGTGCATGTGTTTGGATGGTGGGAGGAAACTGGAGTACCTGGAGAAAACCCACATGGACATGAGGAGAACATGCAAACTTTACACATAAAGGTCCCACCGACTTTCTATATGTGAGACATGAGTGTTAACCCTGATTTTGATTTTGTTCATAAAAAAAAAAAACAACCTAAAAATAAAATAGAAAAGCACTCTGAGAGTGCAAACCTCCACCAAGGCAGACCTCCCCCCTTCGAATGCCAAGGAGATTATGTTTTTGCCAGTTTGTCTGTCTGTTAGTTAGATGGTTAGCAAGATAACTCCAAAAGTTATGGATGGATTTTGATAACATTTTCAGGATGTGTTATGAGTGTCACAAGGAACAAATGATTACATTTTAAAATGTATTCTTCCTTTACTGCAATCTACACACACACACACACACACGCACTCACACGCACACGAACACACACACACACACACACACACACACAAACGCACGCACACGCACACACACGCACACACACACACACACACACACACACACACACATACACACACACACACACACACACACACACACATACACACACATACACACACACACGTACACACACACACACGTACACACACACACACACACACACACACACACACACACACACACACACACACATACACACACACACGTACACACACGAACACACACACACACACACACACACACACACACACAGATGGACACACACAGATGGACACACTCTGTTACATTTGTTGGTTCTTAGTGTATTGTGTGGGACATTTGAGCACAAAAAAACAAAACAGACAGAACAGTCGACTGGCATAAAATGTTTTGATCATGATTTGAAATTGATGAATTGAAATTCCTTTTAAACCCTATGATTAATTTGATTAAAAAATGTAATCATATATATATATATATATATATATATATATATATATATATATATATATATATAAAGACAAAATAAAATCCATGACCAGCGTAATGGTGGTTTTTAAATGGAAACTGTATTATTTGATCTTTTTGCCATCTGGGTTGTTATCATTATACTTCCATGTGTCCTTTGTGAAAACAGTGGTTTTCATTCAAAGCACAGACGGTCTCTGCAGAGCGGCTGACGTCCCTCTATCTTCCCGCCAATGCCAACATGCGCCACAGTCCCAAAGCCCACGTAAATGTCACAGATTAAACTGAAGCATATTGTTGGATCAGATGCACTGGAGTAGAACCACTGCCTTTCTGGTGTACACAAGCAGACATACTGTCACCCCTATTAAGCAAACTGGTGTTGATGCATGCAATATTTTTGACCGCTGACCTCTCCGAACACCGGCCTCATTCTCGGATCAGGCGTCGTGGCTTGTGCATGTTCTCCATCTATTTGCAGCGTGTCAAAGTTCAGCAATCGCAAACAATTTATGCATAACACTGTCCATCACAGCCAGCCTGACTAATGTGCAAACCTCTGAATAATCATGGAGGAGGGTTATGGAGACACAGGGGCGAGGGGAGGCGGTGAGGATGAGTGGGAGTCATTAAGGGGAAGGAAGGGAGAGTGGCGGAGAGTCATGGGGCATGTTGGTTGACTGGTAATGTGTGATCGGATGGCGGGGACACGACCCTTGTAATTACGAGGTGCCAAAGCATCCTGCTGCCATCACAGAGGGGCTGGCTCTGAAAAGGGTGACACCGGGTGACACTGGGGGGAGATGGGGGTCAGGTCAAACTGTATAACACCTCACAGTCAAAGGAGCGAAGATTAGGGGCAGCTAGATGCAGCAATGTTATTTGGAATAATGATTGTATTGGAAAAAAAGACAGGCTTGATTCATAACCTGTATGACCCACATTAATCAGAATCAAAATATTTTCTTAGTCACATAAGGACAGTAGTATGTATACAGTCATTCAAGTATAAAAGTAGCTGTATAGAAATTATCATGACATAAAATATATATACATTCTCATTATAACATTCTCAAATTCAAAAAACTTAGTCGATTACAAAACAGAGGAGGAAAGTAACTAAGTAAAAAGTACTTTTACTGTACTGTAGATTTTTTTTTAGGTATCTGTACTTTGAGTATTTATTTTTCTGGCAACTTTTTACTTTTACTCCCTATATTTTTACATAAATATCTGTACTTTATGCATTCTCAGAATAGACTTGTTACTTTTTCAAACTAAATAGATGTGACAGTATGAAAAATAAGTCACCAGAGGAAGAAATCAGTGGAGGAGAGAAACTGTGACTTTATATATTATAATTGTCAGAATATTATCTTACAATTTTGACTTTTTGTCTCACAATTTTAACTTTTTACTTTGAAATTTTAATAATTTATCTCACAATTTTGACTTTTTCTCAAAAAATTGTGTATTTTATATATAATTAATTCAATCAAATCAATCAATCAATCAATCAATCAATCAATCAATCAATCAATCAATCAATATATAATATCGAAGTGGCAGCTGATACAGTACTGAACAACATGACATTTATTTCTCTCCTATAGAGCTGATCAGTGCTCCTGCCCAGTCTGTATCATATCAACACTGGTAACTTGTTACATCCAGAAAACTATCATGGTATAGGTTTAGCTCATTCAGTAATGTATTGCACTGCAACACCTAAACTGTCAGTGCTATTCCTGGCTGAAGTACCTTTTTTTTTTTTTTTTTTTAATAACTCCAACATTCCAACATTCACCACTGGGACAACTCACTACACAGAACTGACACAGAAGTGAGAAATCACACCGCTGCAAACAGCAGCACAAAACAACCTACAGAATATGTAGAACAATAATTCCTATTCTATACTATATATTATCACTAATTTGTCATTTATTTTCCATCAATTGCTACAGTATTGTGGAAGTATATGACATACACTCTGTACTGAGGGAACAAGAGGCTATCTATCTATCTATCTATCTATCTATCTATCTATCTATCTATCTATCTATCTATCTATCTATCTATCTATCTATCTATCTATCTATCTATCTATCTATCTATCTATCTATCTATCTATCTATCTATCTATCTATCTATCTATCTATCTATCTATCTATCTATCTGTCTGTCTGTCTGTCTGTCTGTCTGTCTGTCTGTCTGTCTGTCTGTCTGTCTGTCTGTCTATCTATCTATCTATCTATCTATCTATCTATCTATCTATCTATCTATCTATCTATCTATAACAGTGTATTAAAACTATTAAAAATAATTATTGGAAAGTTTTAATGACTGTTTAAGTGAAAGTGACACTGTCTGCCACTCCTACTCTAATTAGTGATTATTATAAGAAGTTGAATAGGTCTCAGTATAAAACTAAACTTCAGTTAAACCCCTTTGTTTTGTCATCTCATATAAGCTCATACATTTATTCAAGGAATTCGCCAATGCAAAGAGTTACACGTAATATAAAGTCTATTTGCACCAGTTCTGTAAGTTAATTAACACATTAACACATGTTTGACACTTTACAGGGTCATTCTGATCATCATCCAGTAATTATATGCACCACATGTACTTTTCGTAGGCGATAGTTCCTTTACTTTGTGGTTGAACGTGTGCAGACAATGGAGCTCGGTATTAAATATCTGATACACAGTACGGCTTAACTCTGAGGTGAGTGGAAATGTGTCCGTTTTCATTAAAAAAAAACAACACAAAACAGCATCAGGTGACATTTCACTTGTTTAGGAGGATGCTATGTGTTTATTTGTAAAAACTAATGTTAATAATTAACTGGTAAATAAATTAATCAACAGCTAAATATTGCATCCTTCACGCTTGATAAATCAATTCTCTCTGACCTTTATCTGATGCACTTACAAGTGTAACAACAGATTATTAGAAACATTAGCATCTCTTTTCACCTTCATTTTATCTCCAATTAATCAGGTTATTTTCTTTTTGTCAGTATTTACAAAGAAAAATCCAAGTTTTACTAAAGCATGATATCATTAACATTTTATTTCAGAGGTCTGAAACATTTGCATTCAATTCTCAAACACAATTACTATAGGGGTTTTTTTTTTTAGGTTTTTTTTCCTGATCGCTATAACTATTGGTTAAAACTATTTTTCTGAACCGTTTTGCTAATGACAAAACATCACATTCAACTAGATGAACATTTTCTATTGCAATGACAAACAATTCTTCAAAAACATGTAACACTTGAAAAAATATTAATTTATTATTACTATTAGTAGTAGTACACTTTTTATTTGCATCCGGACATTACATAAAAACCCTTATTTTAATGAACACACACACAAAAAAAAAAAACAGACTGGAAGCACAATTGCAGAACATTAGTGGATTATACTTTATGTGTAATAACAATAATTTAAAACAAAAATAAGATAGTTGATTTAGAACTGACTTTACATATGTTTTATTCATTTTTGTGTACACTGGCTTTCATAATATCTCAACAAGAGTTTAAAAAGAAAAAGAAAAACCAATGACAAAAAAATCATATAAAACTAGAAAAGCACCCTGAGAGCGCAGACCTCCACCAAGGTAGACCCTCCCCCACTCCCACCACCAAAGTTTAATCATTTCCAGATCTCTTCATTACCATCCTACCCTGAAAGTTTCATCAAAATCTGTCCATAAGCCCCAACCCCCAGGTTTTGAGTTATCTTGTACACAAACAAACAAACAAACAAACAAACAAATAAACATCCAAACCAATCAACGAACGCCGGCAGAATAATAACCTCCTTAGGGGAGGTGACAAGCATTACAATTTGGACCCAGTAGTTTTTTTATGAAGGGGGTCTTTTATCAAAACCAGTCCAGCCAATTCAATTACATGGTCAAAACTCTGTAAAAACACTGTACAAAAAGAAAGAAAGAAAGAAAGAAAGAAAGAAAGAAAGAAAAAAGTAAGAAAGAAAGAAAGAAAGAAAGAAAGAAAGAAAGAAAGAAAGAAAGAAAGAAAGAAAGAAAGAAAGAAAGAAAGAAAGAAAGAAAGAAAGAAAGAAAGAAATAGAAAAAAGATGAAGAAAGAAATAAAGGACAATGAACTTCCTCTAGCAACTACTCATGAGTTGTTTGTCGTGATCTGATGATGCAATTTTGGATAACCCATCCATAAGTTTTTTGAGTTTTCTTGACCCCCCCCCAACCCCCCCGGATCATCACCAAAATGTAATCATTTCCAGATCTCTCCAATACCAACCTAGTCTGTAAATTTAATCAAAATCCATCCATAACTTTTTTAGTTATCTAGTTAACTAACAGACAGACAGACAGACAAACAAACTCTGGCACAAACACAACATCCTTGGCAGAGGTAAAACTGTGCTTCTAGTACTTTGAAGGTGTTTTACTTTGGAGCAAAAACTACCCCAGAGCAGATTATTTTTGAGACATCAGATGAAAACATCTAAAAGCGCTACTTATTAATCAATTACAAAAAAGTAAAACTGTGTTTCTTTTACCAAAATAATTGATAGTGATTTTACTTTCCTTTTTTTTTTTTTTTTGGTCTGTTTATTCTTCATATTCTGTCTATTTAACATCACAGGAGTCAAATAATAATAATGCTCAAACTGTCTTACGCACCATAGGAACACAGTAATTTAACAGAATACAGACTTGTAATTACAGTCAGATGTACTCGTGCCTCGCTGATGTGATATTGACCAGAATATTAACATTTCCAAAAAGTGGACAGTTTGTCGTCTCGTTCCCTCCACACTTTGGTTATAGTAACTGTTGCTATTAATCAGAGGTTTAATATGAAATTCTTCTTTCCTTTTTAAAATGTATGTTTTTCTTGTGTGAAATATGCAGCTTTAGACCCACCCATGGTTGTGATTAGTCACCTGACAGCAGGGCCATTTCTAGCTTTGTAGGGACCCTAAGGGAAATGCTGTTTGGGGGGGGGGGGGCTTAGTTTGTCAAACCACAATGAACAGAATAAATCCTTTAAATCAGGGGTGTCAGACTGTAGTCCTGAAGGCCCAGTGTCCTGTGCATGTTTTAGATGCTTTCCTCTTCCATCACTCCTGGAGGCCATTACATCATTATCAATCTTCTACAGAGCTGATGTAGCCTAACCACGCTAGCCCCCCACCCCCCCGGCGGCAGCAAATCTTATGTTATGTTAAGGCTCAATGTAACTTTTGGCTAAATTTCCCTGAAACTAGCTGATGAATCATGGTAAAGTATAGACTCAGAGGGTGATTTCCTTTTATTAAAGATGAGTGAAGAATGTGACAAAATGTCAGCCATCTTTAAATTCTTTTTACAGAAACAACAACAGTCGTTAAGCTCCATAATCCACCATTTTGTTTTATTATTCGTAACTTTCTTCGTCCTCCTCTGTGTCTAACTTGATCATCCAAAAGATTACGCTGATTGATTGTAGACAGAGGATTTGAAAGACAATTTTTTAGCCCCGTCTCTCCTGACTATGAAGCATAACTAGACCTATACATGTAATTGATAAGGATAGAACTGATGAGGAGCTGATTATTTAACTGTGATGCCTTTTGAATGGGTGGTTTAGTTTAAATATTCAGAAAAATTTAACTGTTTTCCAGGTTTTTTTTTAGTGGCAAAAAAATTACTTTAAAAACTTTTAAAAACTGCTAGGACCAAATTTCAATAGTAGTTATCTATTTTCCTTTTTTTGTAATTTTTAAATTTTTTTTTGCCATTTTTTTCCCATAGTCTTCTTGCTGTGAGGTAAGCCACCGTGCCACAAAACTCCTGCAGTAGTTACAGTTGTACAGTAGTTACCATGGAAACACCATCATCTTCTACAACATTGATTCACCAGAACAACCTATGCAGTTGGAACCATTAGTGGATGAAAATACTGTTCATTTAATGATAGAAAAGTCACTTTTCTTTGTTTTGACAGAACAAAAATCTAAATCTTACCAGGTTAAATTCTTTCACAATATCTCATCACATCCAAAACAACACACAGTCACCCAAAGAATAAAAGTCAATAATCTGAACAAATATGAACAAGTGGTGCCAGACAAACCCTGCCCCCTCGCAAATATATTACCTCATGATGCACATCTCCCTTTCAAAACGTGAGAGTATGGATTTGAATTTTCAATGTCACTCAAGGTCAAAGGTCATGATGCCATTTTAGAACCTACATGAAGTTTCCTATCTGTCAACAGTACCTCAGTACTTGTCACCACTCTTTTTGGAGTTACGACCATTTAAAATCACATGACTTTGATTTTGACCTTTCAAAGTCACTCAAGGTCAAAGGTCATGATGCCATTAAAGCCCATGTCAGGTTTCTTATTTGTCAACAATAGTAACAAAGTCTATATCTCCACTTGTTTTTCCATTATAGTCCATTTTAGTTTTTTAGGTATTGACTGAGTGACCTCTGACCTCTGGAGTCAACAATAATCGATACACACATATTAAAATATATTAAAATATAAAGAAGATTTTGGAATTAACACTATTTATATTTTTATAAGATATTATTTTATTGGTTATTTTGGAGTGAGTGTGGCTCCTGCACTAAAATGAATTTGACACCCATAGTTCATAGGTGAAAGAAAGAAAGTGAAAAAAATAAAAATTAAAAAAAAAAAAAAAAAAAAAAAAAAAAAAAAAATATATATATATATATATATATATATATATATATATATATATATATATATATATATATATATTAAACGTGAACTGAGTATGAGAGTTGGAGTGTCACCATGATGTCACCATGACACCAAACTTTGTCTGTGAGCTCCACCAGGACAAACTGCACCTACTCTGCTCTGGCACTTTGGCAGCTCTGTCTGAGAGGTGAAAGGCTGTCGAGTGGAGATGGAGAGAGAGAGAGAGAGAGAGAGAGAGAGAGAGAGAGAGAGAGAGAGATGGAGGGGGGGGGGGCAGCTGTTGAAGTTGAAGCCTGTTCTTTTGTGGCGCCCTGCCTTCTGATCATTTACATCAAGTTGACATTCGGAGAGTTTACTCTGGGGTCTGTAATTGTATTCTTTCGCCAGTTCTGCATTGCCAACCGTGAAAATGGAATCTTATCAACCCTGACCAATTTTTAATGTACAAAATGAATTGGCAGGGGTTCAAAAAAAGAAAGGATGGGGGGGGGGGGGTTACAATTCAAATCAGGTGAATGATACACAGAGTTTTTTTTTTTTCAGTGAATGATTGAGCTGCCCACCACTCCACCCCACACCACAACCTTATCACCACCCCCCCCCCCACCACCACCACCACCACCACCACTGCTTTCAACTATCATATTACACTGGATTTATTTTTCTTTTCAAAGGAAGGGTGAGCTCGAGAGTGGGGGGTGGGGGTGAGGGGGGACTCAAGGTAAAAAATACACGAGTATGGGTTTCTGTGTGTGTATTCATGCATGCTTGTATGTACTGTATGTGGATATACATACAGGGGTTATTCTCTCTCCATGTGTGTGTGTGTGTGTGTGTGTTTCTGCAGGAAAGAAGGGACGCCTGGAGGAAATGTGTCAGCAAAATGGCAACGGGGGTTAACTCACCATAGATTCACAAGCAGCGCAAAAGGTGAATGAGCTAATTGGACTGATGACCTCAAACAAAGAAGAAAATGCAGTGGGGGGTGAGAATGTTAACACCCTGCCTCAGCTGTGCATTTGGTAAAGCACACAGTTAAAATAAACTAGGGTTTTTTTTTTTTGTTTTATTTGTAATACAATTCTTGAGCTAAGTTTTACTGGGTACGATGGTTGAGTTTAGGTTTTGAAACAACAGATACAATGGTTATAATGTACAAGTATATATGGACTTATAGGGAATATATGGAGCAAGGCACTAATATGGAGTGTATATATATATATATATATATATATATATATATATATATATATATATATGTATTAGCGTTGTGACTGTGCGAACGAGCCGATTCTTTTGAACGGCTCTTTAATGACAGGAGCCGAGTTGTGGATGAGTGGGAGCTGTTCAATTTTTCATTCATTCTTTTTTTTTTTTCTACGGTGTCAGATTTCACACACATACACACGCACACAAAAAGTTCCACCTTTGCCCCCCGAGAGAGAGAGAGAGAGACAGAGAGAGAGAGAGAGAGAGAGAGAGAGAGAGAGAGAGAGAGAGAGAGAGAGAGAGAGAGAGAGAGAAAATCACACAGAACCCCCACCCACTTTCTTGCTGCACCATGATTGGTTAATAAACATTCCAGGGCGGGGAATACTCACATGTAAAAATACATGCTTCTTTACATGCATTTATTCCCCCCACCCTAGAATGTTGATCGACCAATCATAGCACAGCAAGGGTCCGAGAGTGGGAGGGGGTTCTGCGTCTCTCGATGGCGGTAAGAGCCGTGGCTTCAAACCAATCCTTTTCATTTGTATGTTTGTCATTCATGCCAAATAAATATCTGAAATGAAATGAATGAATGAAGATCAAAAGTCAGTTAGTTAAATCACATAACTTTCAGGTGCTTTTGTTTGTTCAGAGACTGAAAGAAATATTTAGAATTTAAAATGAGTCAGGGCCAAAGGAAAAGGAGTAGTACCTGGATCCACTTTAATCGTGAGGCGGAGACCCAGGCAAAAATGTTGGGGATCCAGTTTAAGCCTAAAACACTTTAAAAAATAAAGAACCAGTTTTTTGAAAGGAACGGACCATAAAGATCCAGATCCCCCATATATATATATATATATATATATATATATATATATATATATATATATATATATATATATATATATATATATATATATATATATATATATATATATTAAAAGATCATTCTTACTAATTTTGGTGCTTTAATCATTTCTGTCATGATTAAAATAACAGTGTGTGTGTGTGTGTGTGTGTGTGTGTGTGTGTGTGTGTGTGTGTGTGTGTGTGGAGCTTTAGTGCCACTGGATACTTATCACACTATACCTAATCACACAAGTTAAGAAAAGACATGAAAAATTCTTTGTTTCAGGGGTGGCCATGGCTCATGAGGTAGATTGGGCCATCCAATAACTGAAAGGTTGGTGGTTCAAATCTCTTGGGCAAACCACTTCAATCTTCTTTCCTCCAGTGGCACTCACACGGTGGGGCAGTTTGGCAAAAAATTGGCATCCACACTTGTGACAGTCACCCCCAGGGCAGCTGTGACTACAAATGTAGTTTACTACCACCAGAGCGAGAATGTGAGAGTGAATGAATAATGGGTCAATAATGTAAAGCACTTTAGGTGCCTTGAAAAGCACTATAGAAATGTAATCCATTATTATTATTATTATTATTATTATTATTATTATTATTATTATTATTATAAATCATCCTTGTATGTAGTATGTTTTAGATATGTTATTGCATTCATTTGATTAACACAGCAGAGAGGCATCAGGAAATGAACAGAAAAGTGATGTGGAATGACATTACCATACATACAAGTCACAGATGTAATCGCTGCTTCCCTCTAAGATAATTAACTGGCAATGTTCAAATCTAGAAAGTCATTCAAAAATCCTTGCTGCTATTCACAACGAATTTCCAAAATCCCCAAAAAGTTTTTACCATCTGGATGAAAAAAACATAGCCCATCTGGTGACTGTTAAATAAAGATTTTTAATCAGTTTCCTGAGTTGCGCCTCTGTTTCTGAATCAAGACAAAGATGGCAGCCCACTGGATACCTATGGTAATCACACAACTTAAGAAAAGACGTGAAAATCCTTTGTTTCACTCAATGGAAGGATTTTTTTTTTTTTTACCCATATGCTCACAGTGTTTATTGTACACTCAGAAAAGTGATAAATGCTCTGATTTATTGCATCTTTCAAACCTCAGCAGCTAATTCAGTAGAACAGATGATTACCACTGCCCCAGTTTGTTCCACACATTGTCAGAGTCACTAACTGGGGCAGACTGAACTCTGGAGATTTCCAAAGTCCAAACCCTCCCCTCTTAGGCCACTTCCATGATTTGTGTGAAGTCATTTGTACTATTTAAAAGCACTCGTAGATTAGCCTCCCTAGCCTTGACCCTACATCTGTGATTACCCCCAAGATGAAAGTCGGCCTAACCTTCTCCTCTCCAAGAACCCTCTGTCAATTCTTAGCTCATGAATAACTGGGATCAAACCTCTGAACAACACAGATGCACCGTTTCAGTACTGAACTCCCAACTGGACCACAAAGATGAAAAATAGGCCAGCATTTAGGGAAAAAAACAATGGGAGCGAAACGAAAGCCATACATATGTTAAAATCGCAGCAGTAATAAAGATTAAGTAGAAGTTAATGGCATCCTCAGTCATGCTCGTGAAGGTAATCTCTCTTTTTCAAATCAAAATTAGATTTGGAGGGGAGGAACAAACAGGGGGTGAGACTTTGGCGTAATATTTTAATCAAATTGTCATGAGTGAGTGGATACAATTAGGGAGGCTGTCAGTCACCAAGGCAGGGACCCTGTTGTTGTTCAGCTGGCGAGGTGGCTGAGGTTGGGGTTTGGGAGTGGGGGGGGGTGTTGAGAGGGGGACAGGGAGGAGGAGGATGATGATGATGGGGGGGGGGGGGGGTCTGGATAGGAGAGGGCATTTTTATCAGGTGTGGTGGCAGAGTGACACAATGCTGACCAAAGCTGGAAATATGACTTTTTTCCAGCGCCAAGGAGATTGATTGTATGGAATAAGACCAAAAGATGGGGTTAATTTAGAGATTATCTATATGAATCTATTCCAGTTGGAAAAAGAGGAAGAGAAAGCGTAATAAGGCAAGATGATTGAATAAAGCCCCCAAATTAATGACCAAAAAAAAAAAAAAGCAAGTAAAGCCTGAACAGCACTGAACGATCAAATCACCTACTCCCTTTTCTTTTTGCTTGAGCACCCGAAACCCAGACAAGTGTAAAAACATTTTAAGTCCGGGCAAATCATTTCCACATATGCACAAATAAAAAAACAAACAAAAAAAACAAACGCTACTGTTATGTGTGATATGGAGCACTGGGCTGGCTGCTCATTGTGAGATAATCAATTTGTGACATACCTAAAGAAGATCGGGGGTTGGTCTCCCTTAATTGGGCCATTACTGGAGCAAGAGGCGTTGACTAACGAGAAAGGGCTATGTTATTATTAGCTAGACACTGCGGTATTTTTTCCCTCCACTGGTTTCATTGGCTGGCTTTCCATCCCTTGGTTGAACAGCAAAAACAAGTGGAAGATCTGGCTTGAAATATTATGGTATAAGTTAATGATACTTTTTTTTACCCCCCCTCATTAAAATCATCGTATTCGCTGATGACACCCATCTCTTTGCATAGACACCACATTAAGGCATTATTGTGCCTATCTGAGGGGGCATTTATTTGTAGAAGTCACTTCATGTTTGCACAATGACAGCAGCTCCCCCTCCAACCAGAGCCACCACCCCCACCGCCAACTTCTTATTCAAGTTGGATATACGGTAATTATGATTTATCAAATTAATTTGTCAGAACCTATTCATCACTCCATGAGACATGCTAAAGAGCAAATTGACATGTTAGCACACACACTGAGGACAGGTATCTCCTCCAACATTTGGTACAACTAATTAAACACAATAGATGTCAGATGGAGTGACTGATGCCAGGCGTGATGATGCACGTGCTGGAAAAAAAAATCAACTCAAGCAAAACAGAAAGTGAAGCGCCGTGTGACAATGAAGGAGACGCTCTAGCCGGCCAGACACTTCACTCCACGCTGCTCCTTTCCGATTCATTTAGCTGCCACTGAAATTGTGAAATATGGTGGAATTCTGCTGATGTGCTCTGTAGACGAGGCTTCGACAGCAGTTTGATTTTGTCAGACTGTACAGGACAAGTAGTAAAAAGGGGGGTGGGGTATAAACAAACAAACATCACTGACACAACATGTGAAAATTAGTGAAAGGACGACGTGTAACAGTGACAGTAGAGGAAGGCAGTTTACTGTTTACCTGCTACATGTCATGATTAACTCTTTAAATGTGTCTGTGCACAGTGTTCGGTTTGTATGATTTATTTTAAACGTTCACAAAAAATTGCTAGAATATTTATTTTAAACCGGCTGATAGACTAGACCTTGTTCTTTCTATAGACATCTGAGCATGCTCAATGCACCCACATTGCTTTTGTAATTGGGGGTAGTGTGTGAGATCAACTCAATATTAAGATGGTTTGGCCTTTTCTTTAAACAATATTTTTATTGTAATTTTTTAGTTTTTATCATTGCTTGTTGTTTTATAACCACACCCTCATGAAGGAGAGGCAAGGGGTATTGTTTTTGGTTCCTTTTTCTTGCTCATCCGTTTGACTGTCAGCAAAAAATACTGGCGTAATTTCAATGAAAAATTCACAAAAGGTGCAAGGTGGTCCAGAGTAGATCCCATTAAATTTTGGTGAATGTAGGTCAAAGGTCAAGGTCACCAAAAATGTGTTTTTGCAACGATAAGAGATCAGGTAAAATGTTTGCGATGGGCAGAGTTTTTTGTGCCTGGCAGGTTCTTTCTTCCTTTCGTTGTTTCGTTTGTTTGTTCTTTCTCTCTCTCTCGCTTTTTTTTCTTTCTTCCATTCATTCGGTCTTTCTTTCGTTCATTCTTTTTCTTTCTTTCTTTTTTCTTTCTTTATCTCTTCCGTTCTTTCTTTCTAGAGGTATTGTTTTGGATTCAGTTTGTTTGTTAACACTAGCAGCAAAACTATTGATTGAATTCATACCAAATTTGGTTTATAATTGCCAGTGATACAGAATAGATCTGATTATATTTTGGGAACAGTAGGTCAAAGTTAAAACTTTTCAATCTTTATTTTTTTCCCATTTACTTATAATGGGCAAAATTATCACATGTCTATAAAAACATCCATTTTGTTCAAATTTACTTCAGACTTGGCAAATATATATATATTAATATTAAATATATATATGCTGATATCAATACACATGTAGACATGATGACCTCAGCTGGACCCATAACAAAATAAGACAATATGTGTGAGGGCTGAGGTTTTTTGTACCTGGCACAAGTTTATTTATTTAACTGTGTTTAAACTGCTTTTTGGAGGTCAACAACTGCACTGATTTACCCTATTTCATTGAAATTATGCTTCAGGGATTAAAGGGTTAAATCTGCTCTTATTTTAATAGAATCAATCAAACATATATCCACATCTCAAGCATATATAAAAGTGTATAAATAAGTCAGTCCTATTTTATCATCCCATTTCTATACACTGTCACAGTTGTCCACTGCAGCTTTAGTACTGCGCCATTCACCTGAACATGATTCACAGCAGCGTAAACAGATTTATGGCATCTTGACACTTATGTCCTTACAAATTCTATACACTGCTTAGCACTGAAAAGCACATAAACCTTATGTTATCTTCTTGTCCCTCAATGAAAATGTTACAGATCCTCCTAGGAACGGGGATGGTAGCTATATTCCTGTATCTAGCATGTATTTTTATGTGGGTAATAAACAGCCATAGATGAAAGAGTAGTCAACACCTGAGGCAGCGCAGTAAAAGTAAAGCGTCTGTGCTTAGGCAGCGGCCAAATGATCAGAAGAGGAAAATACTGTAGATACATTTTGACGTGTTTACATGTAGGGGATGGACATGGAAATAGAAGGAGACCTGTATGGCTGCAGCAAAGTGTGGAATAAGAGGCATATTTCACTGTTAATGCCAGGTGGTCCAATATATTTAGCTCAGCGTCTCCAAAAAGTACATGCACGTCGAGCGAACTGCATGGAAGTTAGACCAATGTGCGTCAGCGAAGGAAGCAAAATGGTGTTTTTGTTATGAGATGGAAAGAATGTGCAGGTCAAGGCGATGGAGGTGACAGGAGTTATTGGTATCAACACTGACGTCTGCAAAGTGTAGTTAGAAATGCTACAGATGAACTGAAACTGAAAATATGCGGTGCTTTGTAAATGCATATCATGCTAATTTGTGATTTAATGTGAAAACCAACATTACGCACTTTTGTGTTTTTGACATCTAGTAAATATCAGTAAAGTTTTGTGTATATATCCAATGGAAAAGCTACTACTGGGGGTTTTAACATATTAAAAACCAGGCACAACAAAACCTGCCCCCTGTCATGGCGAAAACACATTTTTGGTAACTGCAACCTTGACCTTTGACCTACATTCACCAACATTTAATGAGATCTGTTCTGGCCCACCTCAGACCTTTCCTGAAAATTACATTGACATTGGTCCAGGAGTTTCTTTGTAAAGTTGCTGACAGACAAACAGACAGGCAAACACACAAACAAACCAACTCAAATACAATTAAATAAAAAAAAGAGATGAAAATCCTACCATACAAAAGACAGATGTGCACATTATAGCAGCAAAGCATTCTGATCTTTCTATTCTGCACCTTAACGATGCCTCACACAGTTAATTTTCTGTAGCCGCTAACCTCCTCATATTAGCAATCTTCCACAAATTGGCTCCAAATACATTATTCACTGAATGTACTTGACTCTCCATCAGATTGGGTATATTAGGATTTCTCTGCTTTGTTCAGAATGGAAATACTCGTCTCTCTCTAATGGTGTTAGACATCTCATCTCTGACCACCTAATGATAATCTCACTTAAACTGATATCAATCCTGTCAAACATTCGCAGATCCATACTTCCGCTGTTCAGCAACATACTGTTCAACACGACACACACATCCCAAGGAGCTGGCATCACCATTAAAAACACTTTTATACAGCGTCTCCGAACCCCCACCCCCCTCCCACCCTCTTCCTCTCTCTTATCCATGCTGGCATTTTACATTATGCACAGCATTATCAATAATCATCACCAGACTAAATCTCTCTTTATTAATGTGTTGTGCCTGAGGCCTGAGCCGTGGGGCAGCCTGACTGAGAGCCCTGTTCATGCCAATGTGATTTCTAGTCATTTGTCTACATCATGGGCTCCTGCATCAGGCTGAGATTGAGCTCCAGCCAAGCTCTACCACTTAATCAGCAGGTTAATCCCAGCCTCTGAGGGAGACAAGAGGAGGGGAGGAGGAGGGAGGGGAAATGTCGGCCATATTGGGATTTTAGCCCATTTACAAAGTGGGCATAGGAAATTACCCATTGCCCACCACATGTAACATCCCCCACCCCGCCCTCTCTTCCTCCTCCCCTCCTTGCTCACCTGTTCATCCCTCCTCCCCCGTGCCCTCGGTGCGCTGTTAAAGCTAGCGGGACATAATGGGCAGAAGGAGCAGAGATGCTATTATGTCCGTAAGAATTATGCTTCTCTCACAGTTCCCCGTCCTGTTCTTTCTCCCCCTCTGACATTTTCCCTCCACCTGTCCTCCTCCTTCCTGCCTCCACTCTTCATCTATCCGTCTTGTCATTCTCCTTAACTCCTTCTATATTCACTTCTTCTCCCTCTGCCCTTTTCTCTCTCTCTCTCTCTCTCTGAGTTGTCCTCTTCTTTATCCTTCCCCTCTCTCTGTCTGCCACCTCTATTCTAGGGGAACATGGCGTCCCAGAGCCCCTGTGAAAAATAACTACCGCTATGCGAGTGTGTGTACGTGGACGCTCACGCACACACACGCCTGCTTGCCTGCTTGTGCTCTGGCAATATGCTCTCACTCAATCAGATTTGCATAAGTAACCTCTCAGCAGGCCTGCTCCACTGGCCAGGTGCGTTGCTCTATTTGCATATAGAACTGTGAGGCTCCCCAGAGTCACTTTAGACTCCAGTGACTGCTGAGCGAGCCCACATGAAATCTGAATTAAAAACCCTCCGCCTGCCCGTCTGACACCCTCCTCCATCCCTGCCCATCTACATACAGTACCTACTTTACCTCCCTCCATCTCTTCCTTCCTTGTTACATATCAGCCTATCAACCTAGAGAGCTTCCTCTTCCTCTACCCACACCTCTCTGCCGTATCAGCCACTGAGTTACTGACTTCAGTTGGTATCTAAAAACACCCCCCCCTCCCTCCCCCACCTCCTCCCACTCTGTCTGAGGCCCCTACCCATCCGTGTTGTTGAGGAGCGAGTAGCTTTAGCAGGAAGAGGCGGAGTTTGGTGAGGGATTTGTTTCCCTTCTTCTTGTATCAAGGCTCAAATCCTTTTTAAAATGAAAAAAATATATATGTTTCATCTCAGTTACTAAGTTAGTTTTAGTTTATTTCAAATATATGTTTTTGGACACCCCATTTGTAATATATTGCATTGAGGCTAGGGAGTTCCTGATAGGAGACCAGGGCCCATCACATGATTTCAGACTTGATCGGGAGCATTTATTACGTTCCAATCAGCGATCGGAAATTATATGTGTATATATATATATATATATATATATATATGCACAGTGATGCACAGCCCTGTGAAGAACTGCCATCCATCCTTCAGTGACTGGGATAGGCTCCATGTGACCCCTGTGACCCTAGTGAGAATGAAGCAAGTTCAGAAAATGAAATGACAGACTTTTGTCTTTGTGACTTTTCAAGAGTTTCCTTCAAATTTGTCTCATATTTTATATTACTGTAGTTACATGAGCTCTGCATAGAGTTCCTCCTCTCCTTTTACACATTTTACAATAGGACGCTTCCTGCTTTAAGGTCCATTACTGTCAGCTACCATGTTTGAATAATAAACAGATTCAAACAAGATAAAAAAAAAAAGACAAGACAAAAACACTGATAATGACAGAAGTGGATTTTTTTGTGTCCATCTAAGAGAGAGAAGTTTAAGGAAATACAGTGCATAATGAAAACTACTGTAGATGTCACTATAAATCACACACAGAACCTATAAGAGACTAAACTTAAGGCAGGGTACACACATAAGGATTTTCCAAATTATAAGAAACTTTTTGTCTGTTTTTTTTTTTCCATACATGAAGACAAATAAATCAATCATTGAACAGTTTTGATGAAACAGTGTGTGTGTGTGTGTATATGTGTGCATGAGCGGGCACCATAATCTCGACAAAGCAAACACATAATGATTCTGTCACACCACCAATTTTGAATGTAGTCTCCAAAAACAGAAATCTTGCATGGTCAAACATCGTTTAACAAAAACAAAAGAAGATGGGGAAGGATAAAATTAACCAAATTGCAGGTGGGTAGTGGACAAGGAAATTGAAAAAAAATAAATAAAAATGTTGATGAAAATAATTGTTAGGACATTTAAGATGATGTTCATCTAATTTAATAATGTTTGATCCATTTTACTTTGAAGTGAGCTACACGTTAGAGATTTAATGAGTGTATTTTAGGCTGAAATAAAGCCCTGAAAAGTGACTTACTGTGTAGATGTTGGATTTGGGTGCAGGTTTGGAAAAGTGGACTCTCGCTTTGGGATTATTGGCTTATTTTATTGTATTATTTTTACTATTTATTATTACATTTTTTGGCTTATTTTTCTTTTTGCGAATATTGAATGAATTAAACATTTATGATTGTCAGCCTCGACCTGGGTCAAAGCCTATTATCGGGATAAATTCACACTTGACACACCTCAGACCACAGGATCATCTGATAAAACAGAATAATCTAACATTTGCCATTCTTCGTTGGGAATGGAGAAAATCGGGACAAAACAGCCCAATTATCTTAAGGTGTGTACCCTGACTAAGATGATAACAGTCATTTGCTTCATTTTGGGACAATCTTTTTGGTACTTTTATGTCATCTATTATGCCTGTAACTTTATAAATAATATTCGAGTATCCAACCCTAGTTATCACATCACTGTTAACCCCTGATGTCCAATCATTCCCATGATAACCTTCCACAGGTGTTACTTTAGAATCAGAATAAGACTTTGTTTGTCATTTGCACATACCACAAAGGACAAAAAATTCAAAGAAAATTGCAATTTGTTGTGACAACCTGATCACCAACTGGACACAAGCCATAATATGGTGCATCCAACCAATTGCCACTGCATATTTCATGGAAAGTTAGTGAACTAGCTTTAGTTCACTTCAGCTACAAAAGCAGGACATGTTGGGAAACACATTTAACCTGATTGTAAAATGGTGTCATCACAGATAAATAACATTTTGTGGGTTAAGGTGTGTTGGGCATCTTATAAATAACTTTTAAAAGTAGAGTAAACCCACCCAGTATGAATAAACACTATTTATTTATACATTGGTCAAGGTTACTAAAGGATGGCAAGATTTTTTCCAACATCCTTAATGTAAGATCTCAGTTGATGCTCTTTTCTCCAATGTAAATGCTAGTATATATCACTGTATTAAACTGAATGTCCGCTCTTTTCACACACCATAACAGTAACCCCAGAAACTGGCTCACTAGATCTAAGTGGTGTCCCATTTCTGGGGGGATAAAACTTGTAAAACAATTCATTTTAATACATGGAGAAGCCACAGTTTGCTTCCGACCATGTGAGAATGCATAATTTCAGTGGCTCTGAGCTTGACCTCGACTTAAGGGTGTCCTTAACTAAGGGCTATTTGGCGGGAGGAGAAAATACTAGCAATACTCTGTGTCATTTGTACTTTCTTATATGTTAATGCATCCAAGAATTTATTCTAAGACCCTTGGAGAAAAAAAAAAAGAGGGGGTGGGTGGGTGGGGAAGGGGGGGCACAGGGGAATACCGATGGCTGAGCAATATCCTTTTTCCATGAACAGAGGAAATTGTTCAGTGACCCTTTGAGGTCTAGCCCATTTGAATATGTGTGTTGTCCCTGTCTCTAGCCTAATCAGAACAGATTGAGTCATGGCCAAAACACAACAAGGGCGGTTCAATAAAATGAAATGCATTTGTTCTGGTCCTCTTGATAGGAATACACACTCAACTGACTCTGCTCGCACAACTAGTTTGCATTTGAGAATTTTCAAAAGAACACAAAGAAAGGAAAGGAAAACTCACATGAAGTGGCACGACTGTATAATTGAAGCAGATGGCAAAAGTGATACACAAAAGAAAGAGCTATTAAGAGTACAGCTAATGCTACAGATATATGTTTCATGGAACTTGTCAGTGCTAATTCGTCTTGTCTCTGGAGTGTTTCATTTACATTCTTTGTATTTCTTCCTTCCTCCCTCCTCTTCCTCTTCTTATCTGAATCTGCCTCCATGCTCAAAGCCTTGTTCTGTAAAGTTCTGCTGTTTACTTACAGCGGCGGGTCATCCAACATGAAAGGACACTTGTTATATACGGAGAGGGCAGTGTTAGGGGCCCGGTAAAAATATAATAACATGAAAAAAGGTGAAGGCGAGCAGAAGCGCAAGGTCTTCATCTCTCATGTATAGAAATTGGAAACGTCTGACCAGCCGGGGGTTGCTTATCTCAAAGGGCAGATAGCATCGTGAAACAGGCCTGTAATGGCCACATGCTCCACTTGATAATCCCCTCCTTCCCCTCCCCACCCGTCGTCCGTCCGGAGATACGAGGGCCCCCGGTCGCAGGGCTTATAGAGGCTTGGAGAGCAGGGGAGCATTACCAATACAAAAGAAATGTATTTGGGTTCTTCCAGTGCTCCGGCGGACTGGGTTAACATAATAGCTTCCCCTCCCTGGCCCTTGCCTTGTTTTTGATTGATACTTTTCAATTACAGTCCACAGCCGTCCGAGCCGGGCCGCGCCGCTGCCCCCCTCCCCACCTCACCCCTCCCCAAACATTCAAAATGCTATTTTTCCCACTGTGTGATAACTTCAAACATTTAAGGGGGTACAAGAGCACTGGTAACCCTGTTTAGCCGGCGCAGTAAATTGGTTCCATGTTCAACATAATAGCACTGACAGGCTTTTGCTAGGGAAATCAGTCCGGCAAAGGGACATGCCAACGATAAGACATCCAGCTTTGAAATTCTATTTCTCCGTATCAGAATTAAATCTGGACTTTATATTTCTTTTTACCCAGGCGCAGGCTCTCTCTGGTCGCTTCCTGGCCTGTACTATTTGATCATGGGGTGACAACTAATACTTACCCCTGAGATCCTTTTGCTCTCTCCATTTTCTGGGACTTTGGACTTTTTTTTTTTTTTTTCTTTCGCCTTGTTATTTTTTCCTCTCTTTTTTTTTTCCATAGTGGTTGTCAAAATCTCAGATGATTTGTCCGTCCCTGGGAATGTAATGCATCGGAACATACTCTGTAGCTCCAGCAGCCTTTTAAAGATACCACTATACACCTGAGGCCACTGTACACACAACACTCACATGGGTCCTATCATGCTGAGTTAAACTGAAAAGCTGTTAAATGTATCACGGGAATCAACATCTTTACAAAGAAAAAAAATATATCACTGTATAGAACTAGTTTGAGCCACTCGTATGTTTGGCGTGATGCAGGACTTTCGCTGGATGCTTTTGTAACCTTCCCTGACTGTATCAGCTCGGCACATGCAGCTACATCATGCGCCGTGAATCTGGGGGTAAACATATTCGTAAGCAGCAGCAGTGCTGTAATCATTAGCAGAAGGAATGCTTTCCAGCGGTATCTGGGCCGATCTGATATCCATGTGGCTTCCAATGACAGCACCAGGCCCTGCAGATAATTAATCTATTTAGCTGAGGGGGTGGAAAGCCACCCGTCGCTAGGTCAGATAAGTTTGTGGATTTACACATTTTAAAGTCATCCAGTCCCTCAATGGCACCAAACTGTGCAATATTCTAATGCCATTAATTACTATTTCCGATTGGATGGTCTCGGCTGTGTCTGGACCAGCTGTTTCATCAAGCATGTGTGTGCATGTAACAGAGTGTGTGTGCATGTGTGTGTGTATGTGTGTGTGTGTAAGTGAAACGCCCACTCCCAGTGCACCCCACATGCATCCTTTCGTCATGGGGTGACATTCTAAAAGACTTCTGCTGTAATTTAGGCCGCCATCACCACCAGAGTGGTATGTGTGTGAATGTTTGCATGTGTGAAGAAATCAAACTCAACTTGTGTTAGTGTGTGACACTGTGTATTCAGATATTTATCAAACCGAGACTTTTTTTTTTATATAAGAACAAAAGCAAACAAATTGTCATTTCCCTTATTTTAAAGATAAGAATGTAATTCTGCACAGTAGAGACACAGTTGAATGGATTTTCTGAAGATATTCAGAATGAGATACCTGAGATTATGGGTTTGCCAATAAAACAGAAAACAGAAAATCCATGTATGAAGTAAAACACCATTGACCACGAGCATGAAAACAGACATCAGTACAATATGCATAATGACACACTGATCTAACCTGCACGTTAAAAGTGTCTGCATATTGTAAATCAGTAGAAGATGTTGTAACGTTAGTTTCACTTCAAGCTTGTAGGTTTTTACATACTAAGAACCTTATTTAAAATACATGCACGGTATGTACTGTGTATTAGATTTAACTGCATTGAAATCACTCAATCTATAATGAATGAGTGGGTTTGAATGGCAGTATGCTCTGTATGAATCAATGTGAATCCATGTGTGACACGGAAATGATACATTGCACGGGAAGAACATGATAGATCAAGTTAAAAGAACCACCTCTGACCACCTTATTTAAATGCAGAATATTTACATGCATATGTGCATTGTCATATTTTGCATAAATTCCTATGTAAATATATAGTGTATACACATGTCCCTCAGTGTAAAATGATTTACCTTTCACAGCTGTGCTATTTCAAAGATATTTTTTTACAGCGTATAAATGTGCATTGTATTCTGTGTCCTGATTGGCTGAGGGACTGTAGGTCATTGTCAGTCAACCTATCAACCAATTGCTGTGTCTCCTGTACAGTACAGAATTCATTCAGTTTTGCCAAATTCAAATAAATGTCCAATCGCTAGCAGTGTGACTCTGAAGTGCTGTATTTTTGATAATTTTATCCCAGACAAAACTGATAATTTTGACAAAACGAAACAAAAGCACCTCAAGTCAAAGGCAAAGGAAGATGTTAACCACCGCACAAAAAAATTGGTTTCATTTTGTTATACTTTACTCATTTTTTTTTGTAAATCTACAAATGTTTGAACTATGAGAACAGAGAAATATGACAAAATGTTAATGTCTGTCTGTGAAAAGTAGTGAGTACAGCATAAAGTGTGTGGCGAATTTTACAACCAAAACTGACTACTTTGCGAATGTCGTTGTTTACGGGCTATTTTTAGAACATAATCCGCATGATAAACAAAGAACCACTGTAATGTGAATCTTGTGACTTGGAATAACAAACTTGGAAAGCTTGTTATCTTTCCAGTTCCTATTCACTCAGTATGTTTACTTGCACATCTAAGTCAAGCTATTAGCAATAATCTAGCTAAGGACTTAACTGGAGTTTACATTCAGTTTACATGAGTAGGAAGAAAATTTAATCATTGTTTAACTCCCAGACACTAGGTGGTGCTACAGGCCCTTTTGTTTTGAAGAACAACAATCAGTATACAAAGGCGTCAGATTTAAAGCATACATAGTAGTAGCAGGACAACAACACAGCAAAGATATGGACAACAATGATGCAGCAGGGTTGGCGGTTCAAATCCTGCTCTGTCCTAGTCAGTCTGTTGTGTCCTTGGATAAAGACACTTCACCCTCCTTGCCTGCAGTGTCTCTCAGAGGTCAGAGGGGTTGTCGGTACAAATTGGCAGCCACATTTCTGTCAGTCTGCCCCATGACAACTGTAATAGCATATGTAGTTTACCACCACGAGAGGGAGAATGTGAGAGTGAATGAATAATGGGTCACTAATGTAAAGTGATTTGAGTGGCCAAAAAAAGCACAATATAAATCCAAACCATCATTATTATTCCTACCTATTGTACACTGATTTATTACATGTAACATGCATGTTGTAATGCTGTGTCTCTGGTCACTTCTGGAGGGCGGTGAGTCCAAGACAGTCATAATCGAGCTAGGCTTGACAGTATTTACATGCTTAATAAGCTCGATTAGAAACATATTATCTGGCTTGAATACTTCAACTTCTAAAACTCCAGTTTGATAAGATTGGATTCTGACTAAGGTGTACATATGGATTTGAAAACGTCAATTTTAGTCAGACTAAGGCAATAATTGGAATTTCTCTAAGTGCAAGTAAACATACAAACTTTTTTTGTTTGGGACCATTTATTTTTTGTACAAAAAAAGTACCTAATTGTGGCGAACATGATGGAATATATTTTGTACGTCATAGCTGCATGTGTGAATACTACAAAACGGTTACTGACATAAAAAGGAACTCAGTCTGAAAAGTGTGCCTGATGTTTGCACTGGCCAATTTAGGTAATCAGTTTACTGCTCATCACTGTTCTCTCTTCCGAAAAGTGGAAATCAACCTGCGGTAAACAACCCCAGGTAAAATAACAACACAGTTTGAGCGAAAATATATTCCTTTTTTTTTTTTTTATTTCTAAGTAGTTTCTGCAAGTTGAGAAAAATTAAGCAATATCCCTGATCTTAACAGGCAATTAAGAATGTTAAAATTGAATGTTTTTGCACTCCATCATTTGGAAATAAGGTAGTAAATGAGCACAGCGGTGTTTGTTTACCATGTATGGGATGTTTATACATGGGGTCGTATCAGTGTCTCCTATAGATGTCAGTGGGACATCAGCATCGCCAGTATCTTCAGTCTAAGATTTACACATTCCAAGCATGCAATAAGGAGGAGGAGGGGACGGGGGGGACGGGGGTGGGGGGGGGGGGCATAAAGAGACATAGGGATGGAGAGAGTGACAGAGAGAGAGGGAGGGAGGGAGGTGCTCCCGGGTTCCCTGCTCTGACATTGTGAGTGTCAGACTCCGATCACTTTAATCAGAGCGAGGATATGCATGATAAAACGGATAAGGGACTTTAATCAAAAAAATTCGCTGGTCTGGAAACGTGACACACTCCGACAAGCACGCCTCACCCCCACCACCACCACCACCACCCCACACACACACACACACACACACACCTCTGACACCCCCATCTCCCCAACCCCCAGTGTCACCGCCGCCATCCCGTTCTGGGTTTGCCATGAATATGCATAGACCAACAACACAAGAGTTAGGAACCACAATAAAATGGACCATTGTGTGTTCAGCTGAGGAATAAAACAAAAACACACACACACACACACAACACCCCAAATATGCATCATGTACTCTTGACCCATTCCGTACACACATCCGTACATCCTCTTCCCAAAGTGATGGATGCACGACCGTAGTAATCCTCCATCCCGAAAGAGAAGAAGCTATAAAAACAGACAAAGTTGACGGGTTCCTACTCATTCCCCCAGAATTGATTTGTGCAGCAGCAGCTTCACATTCCTTCACACATTTCCTCTTTATCACGTGTTAATGGGATTCTTGTTCACAGTCATAGGTTCATGTTAGTAGACGTCGCTACTGTATGCTCCACCGCTGGTTCATGATAAATTACACATGTTCAGAATGACATGTGGACGCCTGCCCTGACATGAAATATAAACACCCTCATTTGGATTAATTCGTATATTCAAATGAAATCACTTGTGACACTGTGGAGGGTGCGTGCAAACAGGCGGCGTGCGCATCAAGGACCTGCACGAAAAATCACACACACACACATCACAAGAAACAGGAATGACATTATTATAACAGGGTGGAGTTATTACAAATGGAATAAGACATGTATGACTGTGATGGGTAGCTGTACGACGATGAATTTAAAACTGTCATCGAGTTGTGATTTTTAGGTTTTTTTTATGTTTTAAAATACACATTTACAGTAATGTACACATTAACATTGATTCCATCGTATGCACATCCTTAAAATTTGACATATTTTCCAATATCATAAAATATTTGCTTAAGATGTTGTTAAAAAAGGTATTATTTTCAACATGTTATGTACAGTGCATCCAGTTTTGACCTGGACAGAACAGAGCACGTGCAGAAGGAAGCGTTTGGGTTTGAAGAAGGGAACAATACTAGGCAGATTTCACCGACTGAAGAATAATTTTTAATGCAATATATAAAAAATGCATGGGGTGTACAAAAACATCTATTATCACAATGCTATAATATCAGACAAGTTACTTTTTTTTGATGATTTCCACAAAAGTTAAATATGGGGGCAATCCCGTGTCTACAAGAGGTGCAGAAGTTTTTTGTTTGTTAATTTGTTTTTATGAAACAGAGATTTTAAAGATATTTTGAAGCTGCAAATAGTGAATATAAGTGACTTTTGTCTGTTTATGACCTTATAACAGTTGTTTTATTGCATGTCTGTTTTTTTTTTTTTTTAACAAGTAGCGCTCAACTGTTTCATGGCAGGAACAATGAGGGTGATGACGGCGTCAAATAAAATATAAAGCATGATAATATTTCACTGAGTGACCTATAAATGGTTAAACAGTGGTGTAATAGAGCACAGGTGGCAAAAGTACTCACATTCTGTACTTAAATAGTGTCATTAAGGGTGAGGTGAAGAGAGGACTCCAATGCACAATGCTGAAGGGAAAAATAATTTAATAACCGACAGAACAAAATCATGACACAGACAAAACCAAAACAAATGAAAATTGTCCAGGTTATTGTAGCAAGAAAAATGGCAGAGTGTCCAGGTTATGGAGGTGACAATGCTGAATTGTCCCACACTGGCAACTGCAGGCCTCACTGTTTATATAGATGCAGATCAGCAATGGTTTACAGCTGTGCAGTGCGGGACAGCTGATCTGGAGAGCAGTGGGGCAAAGGTCACAGGAGGAAAGGTCACGACAAATAGAAGTACAGCTACTTATGTGGAAAAATTACTCTCATAAAAGTAGAATTAGTGACTTAACTCCTGTAGTTTAAAAAAAGAAGGAAAATACAACTTCAAAACTGTTGTACAAAAGTAAAACTGCATTTTTTTTGCCATGAATGAAACAATACTGAACCAAACAAAATCATAAAGGTAACGTAACGTAAGGCCCTTAAAAGTGAGTTACTGTATAGATACTGTGTTTGATCAGGTCACAGTACTCAGTTTTTTGGAAATTTTGTAAAAGTTAGACCCGTGCTGGACTCTGGTACTGACCCTGTCGTCCTTTTCTCCCACACTGATTTGAGATTAGATTCAACTTTATCATTGACCAAGTGCAAATACAGAGCAATAAAATCCAGTTATATATATATATATATATATATATATATATATATATATATATATATATATATATATATATATACAAGAGTGCAAAAATAGTAAAATAGTGCAGTATAGTACAAATAATATTCCGACTTATTTTACATACTCTTACATGTGTTTAGTCTGAAAAAATAACACGCTTATTCTAATAATGTAAGGAGTATAAAGTACAGATATTTATGCAAAAATATAGGAAGTAAAAGTAAGAAGTTGCCAGAAAAAGTACTCAAGCACAAATACCCCCAAAAACATGTGCTTAAGTTGTTTCCCACCTCTGGAATAGAGTCAAAAGTAGGAGCAGCTGTGGTCTGGAAGGCTTGTGAGTTGGCTTATGACCAAAGGGTTGGCAGTTTGATTCCCAGCCCAGACTGGCAGGAAGTTGTTGGCTGATGTGCCCTGGTAATGGAAAGTCACTTAATTCTGCATTTGATATGAGCAGCCCGGTGCTCCTGCTCTGCAGTGTGTGGCATGTTCTGATGGGTTACATGCAGGAGGTCAGTTTCAGTGTGTGGTGCAGGTTTATGGAAAGAATCTGAATCCATGTCATAACCATTTGGTTTGACTGAAGTCATGCATTTTTTTTGAGAGGGGGGGGGGGGTAAATAAAAGCAGGATTACTTCCAGGATGTGAACTCTTGCTCCTATTGTCACAAACTGAAATTTAAACATCACTTCTAACTGTATTTTCATGTACTTCCATAGTCTGTCTAACTCAGACCTGGGCATTCTTTGACCTGTGGGCCACATTCAGTCCAATACACGGCCCTGTCTGGCAAATTAAAAGTCTCGTCTCGTCATCTGAACCCACTTTATCCTCACTCGGGTCACTTGGGGCCTAATCCAGCTACAATGGCGGGGGTACACCCTGTATGAGTCTCCAGTTCGTTTCAGGGCTGAACATATGTGACCCGCCACCACGAAACCAGGCATAAGTCGCGCTGAGCCGTTCAGAGCTACAGCCAAATTTAGGCTGGAAGATGATTTCTTATTTGTGTTTACACCTTATCAAAAAACGGTACCGTAACACCTCTATGTTCAGTTCCTGTGGTCATTACATTGAAATCCAATCAATAAAGGTGTTTATTGGGTCAATTATTTAAGCGGTGACAAAAGTTTAAGGATTGCTGAGCAAAGACAAAGACGACTTCCACCTCTTTTCGCCGAACAAACCGATCTCCGTTCCGTGCGTAAACATCCAAGTGTTCGGTACAAGGTAAAAGCTTATATTGAATGCTCTTGTCCAATGGTGTAAGCCAAATGATTATAATACGTTGCAATTCTGTCCTATTATTATAATATATAAAACTTCTGTGACATGTCCATCAGAGTGTCCTTTAACATCTGTGAATATTTTTTGTCAATCGGATACGAATTATTGTGTATTCCTACCCCAAAACAATCCAAAACTTTAACGGACAATATCTAAAAATATGCAAATTGCATAATAGGTCCAACTGTGGATATTAAAATGACCATAACTTTGGTTCTACTTATGATAGAAACATAATTTTTTCACCATCTTAAACCTTAGTTTCCACTCTACCAAGCTACACAGATAACTCAGTTTTGATTTCCAGACACTTATGCCTGGTTTCGTGTTGGTGGGTCACATATATAGACAAACACTCTCACATTCACACCTATGGGCAATTCAGATTAACCATTTAACCTATCACTGCAAGTGTTTGGATGGTGAGAGGAAACTGGAGTACCTGGAGAAAACCCACATGGACACGGGGAGAACATGCAAACTCCACACAGAAAGATCTGGTGCGGGATTTGAACCAGGGTCCTTCTTGCTGTGAGGCATGAGTGCTAACCACTGCACCACTTACTAATGCTAAAATTTATAAAGATATGCTATGGAGAGATCACTATAAGCTTCCTCAAAAATAGTCTGTGCAGTGAAATGACTGATGCAGGCTGTTTTCTTATTTTAAACCGGCGACAGAAAATAATGACTGGATAACGCCAATGCGGTCAACAGTCAAACAGTCATCGATTAACATCCCTAATGCTAACAGAGGCTAATACTCACCTGCTAGCAAAACATAGTTAAGCTCTTTGAAGAAGTGTGGATGTGTTCGGTTCAGGTGTTGTAGTAAATATAGCAGTGCTAGGCTAATGCTAATGCTATTTAGCTGTGGGCACACTGCTGTCTGTCTTACGCAGCTTAAAATGGTCCCAAACTTCTACTATTAATTAACTCACTATATTTGAAAAAGTACAGAAACAGTCAAGATGAGATACACCTGTTCTGTGGCGTGTTTGCCAGTTTGAAAATGATCACTAGTAATTTACTTTACGTGATCGACTTTTTGATCAGCATATCTTTCCAATCACCGATCAGTGTATTTTTAGGCAATATCAGCCGATTATGATTGGCAGCCGATCGATAGGTTCAACACTAGTATTTATGGGTTAAAAATACATAAAATAAAAGTGCAAAATTCAGCTCGCAGTCATTGGCAGAAATTAGAAATACTTCAGTAAGACGCCAGTAGCTTGTATTTATATAGGTGAACAGATTTACTTACATACACACACACTTGTTTACTGTCATATATATTTAATGGCTGGCATAGAATAACACAGGCGTAAACATTCATGCTGTATTGTCTGCATTGTGCTCTTGAAGTAAATATCAGTGACACATGCATACATTCAGACCATGGCGGTGGTCTGTCTCATTCTATCTGCTTGACACTGTGTCAGAGGGGTGATGCTATATTGGATTGCTTATTTTCTACAGTGAAATATCCTACTTAGGTGATCGTCTTCCCATATACACAGTATGAAAAACCTGCATGGACAATAGACTTGTCAATAAAATATGAAAATGAGCTACAAGGACTGATACCAAGCAAACATGACTAAATATTTCCTGTTTCCACTTCCTTAAATTTGACGTTTACTGAATGCAGTCTTTTGTTTCATAGATGCTCTACTTCTAAAAAATGTACGTGATTTGTTAAATGCAATATTATCTCAGAATCAGAATGAATTTTAAAGTACTTGCTGTTTAGTTTTACACCAAAAAAAGATCCATCACCATGATTAATCTGATTAAAAAGTTTAATGTAATTAAATAGAATAGTTTTGTTGAAACTGCTGAAGGTGATGAATAAATATGGTAATTGCATATATATTCATATTTTGGTATATTTTAGCAATTTTGTGTGTTTTCTTAGTGTATTTTTGTGTATTTTGTGGGAAATTTGAGTATGAAAAACCCTAAACAGAACAGTTGACAGACAGTCAAATGTTTTGCACACTGTGGACTATTCCAAAAACTACAGTGCACCTTATATATGGATTAATTCTGGTTGTGCTTAGTGACTTGACATTTTATCTGATAATTTTGACTTTTTATCACAATTTTGGCTTTTTATCACATCATTTTGACTTTTTATCTCAGAATTTGGACTCTTAAAGTTTGATTTAGCTGAATAAGAGTGTTACAACTCAACAAGGTTACTTCACTTAATGTACCTTATATATGAAAAAAAAACATTAATTGACAGTGCACCTTATAGTGTGGAAAATACGGTAAATAAAGCAATAAACTTAACATTGACATTAACAATAATTAACATTATTCATAGATCAGATGTAGGGCACTACGTTTACAGATGATAATTTCTAATTCCACAAAAAGGAAAGGGGGTGTTCACCTAGTGTTCGCCTCGGGCACCACATTGACCAGCACTGTCCCTGCATACGTTAGTTGGGGATTCTATTCGCAGTAAGCCTCACATGTTATCCAGCTTACAACAAACACATCAAATGCAGATATATTCCCTTCTATCTTGAGTCTGTTTCCTCTTATAAAATGAAACATAATTTATATAGATTTAAAATGACTATTTAATCCTTTTTAATCGGAATTAATCCAAATGTGATTGATCTGATTAAAAATTTGAATCATTTAACAGCACTAAATAAATGGTAATGGATCACTTAAGAAAGATCATTCTGGAACGGCCACAAAAATAGCTCTGGATCTTAATGGGTTAATACGAGTAGGAAGATGTGACAGTTGTGTGACATTTATGGCGTGTTAACTGCTGTGTGTGTGTCATTAGGTGTGTAAGGCCTTACGTAGAGCATGTGCACACGTGTGTCTGAATGCATCAATCCCTGGCTGCTCTACTGTGGGGTTTTGACACCAGATGGCCCCTGAACGCAACCCTTTGCGCCCGTCCAGCCCCAGCCTGAGCGGCAGCACGAGGACAGATGCCGAGTGACAGCAGCTCGGACCGCCGCTCACTCCTCACATCAAAGCTAATGAAGTGTGTTCAAGTGCCACGGAAATACTAGTAAAAGCCAGGGAGAGTGTGTGTATATGTGGTGGCGGTGGGTTGGGGGTGTCGGGAGGGACTACATCACAGTATAATTGCTTCCTGAGCTATGCTAATTAATTAGCACATACATGCATTTCCGAGCGGGTCATACATGCCGAGCCAGATGGTCTAAAAGAAAACATGTATGTGCGTGGAGTGCTATCAGGGAGCGAATAAATAGTACATAGCAGGCGTAGAAGCTGACATTAGCATAATATATTGGTTGGAGCACTGCAGACAATAAAGACAATTAACAGTGTGATAGCGGGCATACTTCCTGAGAGCCCACACTACAGGCTGGAATGGAAACTCTGGCACACTTTCCACTTTCAACACTGATGGCTCAGTGTTCTCCATTACTTTTAATGTCAAACAGCCTCCAGTGAAGGGGTATTCAATTTGGGGCCCGTGGGCCAAATGAGGCCCTGGACAGGGAGCATGCAGGCCTGCCGTCACAGACCATTTTCTCATGAGTTGGGGAATACATTTTGGGCTTATTTTTATTCTTTCCTATGTTACCAATTAAAAGCAAGATTCAGGGGATTTAGGAAGATATGATAGCAGAAATTAAGTGTAATATTCCTGATTATTTTTTCATTAGTGGAGTGTAATTAGTAGGTGCATTAGATTGCATTTCATTAAATGCTAACTTTAGCAACTGTGTGTGTATGAAGATCAGTGAGTTAACCTTTAACCCAGGGTTTCTCAACCTTTTTTTGAAAGAAAATCCAGCATCATGAGCATACTGGCAACCTCCCATGTTGTGTGTGTGCAGGTTAGGATGGCCATCCTCCCGGCTTTAGAGCAGACAGTCCACTTTTTCAGTCATGTCCATTGTCCAAGCATCCTCTTCCAAACAAGGAGGATGCTTGTTCATCCTCCTTATTGAATTTTGACCCAATAAGCACAAAGTGTACTGAATACTTCTTTGTCCCACTTTTTGATTTGCAATTAAATGCAACCATGCTTATCACCTAATTCCTATCAATCTAACAAAAGCAGGCAAAAGCATAGATTGGTCGAAGACTGTGTAAATTAACTGTAGAATATAATTTGTTTTAAAAAGTAAACAAACTTTTATGTGCTGCTAGGAATATCAGAAACGGAAAGAAAAAAAACACAATGTTGAACCCAGAGTGGACAAACAAATACAATGTCATCAGCAAAAGCAGTAAAGGTCAAACCCATGCAGTCTCTGTCATTGTGACATATATGTGAGTAGCAAAGGAAAGGTAGTCATTGAAAAGCATGTGAGTTCAGACGAGCTGCAGGTGCATCTGCGTCACCTCAGGATGACAAAATATTTGCTGCAGAACTCGGTGAGGTCTACCAGGCGTGTCCAAAATATTTCACACTTGTTCCAAAAAACCAAATAATTCACAGTTTGACCAATCAACTCTCTGAAGATCAGTTCATTATTTGAGTCCAGTCTGGTGTGTTGTTGCTTGGTTGGAACAAAAACCTACAGCCACACCGGTCCTTGGTGGAATAGTTTGGACATGCCTGCTGTAAAGCATTACCAGTCACACAGGAGTGTGGGCTGTGAAGTTAAAGGTGAGAGAGATATTCTGTGACTCATTAATAACCAAGGGAATGACCTGTAGAAAAACAAAAACTAAGGCTTTCCGGGAAAATGTCCTGGGACCCTATTCTGTACATACATACATACACAGACTGAATAAAAGAAAATTATCTCCCTTTTCCATTGGCAAATGATGCATCAAACAAAGGTACAACCAAGGCTACATCCATACGACTTTGATACGGGTTTAGTTTTAAAACCATGTCAAAAAGATATTCTGTAAAAATGGAAAAGTTTCAGTAAAACTCTGTGTCAGCATGGGGGCAAAACGCTTGCTGAAAACAATGCAATTCACATCCCACACCCCTATGAGCCAGAAACAAGAGAACAATAGAAGAAGTAATGCGCATGCACCCACATCCTTTTCCTAACCCATTCACCACTGCTACTGTGTTGTTCGCTATTGTTACTGGCTGCTGTTTTTTTCCAGTCATGTGGTCATGATGTCAGTGTGAACACGCACAGATATTTGTCAAGATGGATACAGAAACAGCACCATATCCAGATCTTCCCACTCTGGGACCTGTTTTCCAGAGAGATAATTTTGGGATATCCGCGAGACCGGTCCCATTTTGATGAAAGGCCAATCCGTTAAGAAAGTATGTTGGTTTCACACAAACTCGTTTACGTGCAAACGAGGTCCAAGTGTTTTCCAATGGTGTTGAAATATTTGCATTTTGAGGAAGGTGTGCAACATGGCCTGTGGGGTTTTACAGTGACAGTAATAAAACTTCAGAGGCTATAGCAGTCAATCTGCTGTCTAACTGGAGTTGGCAGGTCTAGATTATTCAATTTTCAGTAAATGCAACAAAGTGTGGAAATGGGCACCCTGGTGTTTGTGTGATTCTATAAGGAAAGAAAAGAGCTATTGTTTTTGGTTCGATTTGTCTGTCTGTTTATCAGCAACTTTACACAAAAGCTATTGGACCAATTTCCATGAAATGTTCAGGAAAGGTGCGAGGTGGTCCAGAATAGATCACATAAAATTTTTGTGAATGTAGATCAAAGGTCACAGTCCCCAAAAAATATGTTTTTGCAGTGATAAAAAATAAGGCAAATAAGGTAAAATGGAGAAGGGTTTGTTATGTTATGTCATGTTATCTTATGTCATGTTGTCATGTTATGTTATGTCATGTTATGTTATGTTATGTTATGTTATGTTATGTTATGTTATGTTATGTTATGTTATGTTATGTTATGTTATGTCATGTTATGTTATGTTATGTTATGTTATGTTATGTTATGTTATGTTATGTTATGTTATCTTATGTCATGTTGTCATGTTATGTCATGTTATGTTATGCCATGTTATGTTATGTCATGTCATGTCATGTTATCTTATGTCATGTTGTCATGTTATGTTATGTCATGTTATGTTATGTTATGTTATGTTATGTTATGTTATGTTATGTTATGTTATGTCATGTTATGTTATGTTATGTTATGTTATGTTATGTCATGTTATGTTATGTTATGTTATCTTATGTTATCTTATGTCATGTTGTCATGTTATGTCATGTTATGTTATGTTATGTTATGTTATGTTATGTTATGTTATGTTATGTTATGTCATGTCATGTCATGTCATGTCATGTCATGTCATGTCATGTCATGTCATGTCATGTTATGTTATGTTATGTTATGTCATGTTGTCATGTTATGTTATGCCATGTTATGTTATGTTATGTTGTGTTATCTTATCTGATCTTATCTTATTTTATCTTATTTTATCTTATATTATTTTATCTTGTCTTATATCTGAAAGTGTCTCATCTTATATCGTATCATATTTCATCTCTAAACACACTCAGTGTCTCTGCTAATTCCTCCTGGCGACAAGATCAGACCCTTTCACAAATCCTTTGTCAGCCCACGGCCCACATGTTTGACACCCCTGTATTAGCGTTTGCAGACTTTGTCAAACTGTGTTGCCAAGGTCCTGGTGATTAAACACTAACTAGAAAGTTCCTTCTGTGTTAATTTGGGTGAAGAAGAAGAACAGTTAACTCTTGTTCCCTGGTCTCTGTACGTCTATTGTGTGTCTCATCCTCAGTTACTGACTCACCTTCCAGAACAAATCCCTCTAATTCTGTGGATGATCATTTGGAGGGCAAGGAGCTTGTTAGTCAAATGATTAAGTTTAACCAGCCCTTTAAGAATATATAGACGCGCTTCAACTGAGCAGAACAGTGTAATGGTTTGGAAATAAGACGAATGAGGAGGAGGAGGAGGAGGAGGAGGAAATGGAGGAGGAGGAGGAGGGTGGAGTTCAGAGGTAGAGAGAGTTGAAATGATGGTGGGGGGGACAAAGGTAGAGAAGGACACTGGAGGAAACAAAACACATGGAAAGCTGTCTTTAGGGTCTATATCAGGGGTCTCAAACTTTGATCTCCAGTAAAATGACAACATAATAACCTAGAAATAATGAAAATTACAAATATTTTTCTTTGTTTTGCTGCAAAAAACACCCCATTAAATTATAAAAATACTTCATTTTATAAATGTAAGGTGAAAAAAAGACATGTCTTAAAAAAAAAAAGAACAAGTGCAAATTTAACAATATTATGATATTATGTCTCAAATGATCATTTCAACAAGTGGTCTATGGATCACCTTTACAAAGACACACTTAATAATAGAAGCAGAAAATAGTACAATTTTCTGTATTAGATATTTCAGGTTGTTCATAGTTATTCAGGTTATTCATATTTTATCTTTATGGGACAGTTTGTAAATGTAAATATTTTACATTTTTCAATGTATTTGCACTTAAAGTAAGTAAAAAATATATATCTCATTCCATAAAAGACATGACAAAATGGAGCTGAAACTGAAGCACTGTGGTTCTGTCAAATATTAGTAAGTTAAGTGTCAGATGCTGCAGCTCCTTCATCATTCATAATTGAGTTATTGTTTGTTCAATATTAACTGTCAGTCTTGTAAATAGAAGCTGGACTGTCTGTAAATATTCTGACAAAGGAAAATAAAATGATCACTTTGGGCAGTAATCTATACTTGGCTTCTCTGCCCTGTCCATAATAATATAAATAATATAGCTCAGTGTTTCCCAATTGTAAATAAGTGTGCCGTGAGAAATCATCAGGTGTGCCATCGAAAATGATCCAATTTCCCCTTATTGGTTCTGTAAATGAACAGCATGATTATAGATACATACGGCAGAACACACCCTTCATCCACTCAGAGCTTTTGAGGAAGATTTGTGTCTAATTCCTGCAATAATATCAGCTTTGTGTTTTGTGAGAGAGCCAGCTCTGTCCTAGGCGGACAGTTAATGTTAATGCTAACCCTCTGTCCTAAGCTAACCTACTAATGTCAATGCTAACACTCTGTCCTAGGCTGACATTTAATGCTAATGCTAACCCTCTGTCCTAGGCTGACCACTAATGCTAATGCTAGCCCTCTGTCCTAGGCTGACCATTAATGCTAACCCTCTGTCCTAGGCTGACCATTAATGCTAATGCTAACCCTCTGTCCTAGGCTGACTACTAATGCTAACCCTCTGTCCTAAGCTGACAACTAATGCCAATGCTAAAACTCTGTTCTAGGCTGACCATTAATACTAATGCTAACCCTCTGTCCTAGGCTGACCATTAATGCTAATGCTAACCCTCTGTCCTAGGCTGACTACTAATGCTAACCCTCTGTCCTAAGCTGACAACTAATGCCAATGCTAACACTCTGTTCTAGGCTGACCATTAATACTAATGCTAACCCTCTGTCCTAGGCTGGCAACTAATGCTAATGCTAACCCTCTGTCCTAGGCTGACTACTGGATTCCATTGAGGAGGTGGCAGACAGATGAAGAGTGGAAAAAACTGATTCTATTATTTTCTATTTCAATAAATATACTTTTTGTGACCTTTTGGTTTCGTGGTGTGCCATGTTTCTAATGTAAAATACTGTGCTGTGGCTCAAAAAGGTTGGGAAACACTGTACACATATACAGGGTTTAGCAAACTATCACATGATTAAAAAAATAAAAATGAATTCGAGTATAAAGTAGTGATGAGCCAAAAATGGTTTAGTATGTGGTATAGAAGACTCTTTACACTGTGGTCTGACTCTCATCATCACTACAGGATCTTAGTAATAAATTGATGCAATTTGATACAGTGACATTTATTGTAATATTGCATATGCATTGTTTTTACAGTGTAATATTCAAGGACCATAATTAAAGTATTAATGGTATGCCATGGACAACTATTCTATTGCGTTATTTATAGTCAATTATACTCAAAGACAAGTTTCAAAGAAAGTTTGAAGGTAAACCACAAGTGTAAAAGCATTAACAGGAGTGAACAAAGGCCTAAATAGAAGACATGCCATCACATACTATGAGATGCTTGTCTTTTCAATGGGGAATGAGAGCAAAGGGAAAACTGGAGGAATTCTCATCATCCATATCAGTAGTATGTATCAACATGTTTTGACACTTCAGATCCTCACCGTTAACCACTTTTACCAGTTATAATCCACACACAGAACCTCTGCATTATCCTGTCTGTACAGACCACTGCAGGTGAATCCAAATCAAGTTATCATAGTTTCAGAAAAGTTGACAGATTCCTCAGATGTCAGGTTTAAGTATCTTTAACCCATAGAGACCCAAACAGTCAGTAGAAACAGAAAATTATCTACTGATCTAAAAATGTTTAATGACTTCTGATCCACTAAAGTTAGCAATGTGTGTAAATAATTGGTGTAAAATAAAGTTTGTTATCTTTTCATGGTCATCAGACATGACCCATTTGGCCGTTCAGAGGCTCGTAGTTACCGTGGAAACACTGTCATCTTCTACAACACTGATTCACCAGTAAAACCAATAGAGTTGTATCAATGACAGTGGATGAACAACATAAGGAAAGTACCTGATTTTCACTGAAAAATGCAAAATACAGAGAATAACATTATTATCTGAGCTATAAAATTGATACCATTTTTAATCAGAGTTGATTTACATAAATTTTCAATTAATCGTGACTATGATTGACTCAGAATGTGTGAAGGAACACTCCGCCCTCCCCTCTCACTGTGTGTGAGGAGAGGCTAGGTTTCGTGCTGTCGCTTGTTTTAAAAACATGCAGAAAAAAAACAGGCTTCATTTCCACAGAGAGCACATGAACCAGTTTGATTCGCCATTTTTTTTTCCAGTTTGTGCAGCAGCTACTGTGGCACCACCTTCTCTTGTAGATGCTAATGCTAATGCTACTTCAGATTCACTGCTGAGGACGGGTTTAACCCCACGTGGGTGACGTTAAATCCATCTGACATCAGATGGACCGGCTTTTTCTGGGTCCTCCGTTCCTCTTGTTGTTTGCAGTATGTAGCCACTGGAGGTGACAAACCACTGTCAAAGGCAGCATGTGTTGGTAAGTCGGGGTGACCCATTAGATTCCAAAAGGGGCGTGGAGAAGTGGTTTTCGGTGGAATGACACCTTTAAGAAAGATGAAAGTGAGAGATTGACATAAAAGTAACAGTGGGTCTTTATGGGTTAAACTTAAACCAAATACAGGATGTGAATCAGTGAATATTTCTACCTCTTCTTCTTCTTCATTCTTGAATCCTGATACTTCAACACCCCCCCCAAACACCACCTCCATTAAACCCTCTTCCCCTTCTGGCTATCGATTCCGGTCTGAATGATCTCCCCTCCTGTGCCATCTCTTCCTCCTCTAGTTTCGGACCAAACCACTGGCCAAAGTCATGCAGAGTTTTGTGGCTGCGTCGCCTCCTCCCCACTAGCCTCACTCTGAGCCGCTTGTTTGACTGGAGATCGTGTGTTGTTTGTTTTATTCGAGATGGTAAGATAATGAAATTGGTGTTTGGCAAAGGTCTTTGCAATATCATTTCACTTCAGCGTTTGTTATCTCTGGAGATTTATGAAGAGAAAGATATGGGATGAGTCCTGTTTTCCTTTCTATGAGACACACCATTAAAATTAATGAGGAAAGGTCAGGGGGGATTTTTGTAGCCCTCCTAATTCGTTTGAGCTTGTTATGACAAAGAAATATATTGAGAACAGAGAGAATGTATGCGATTTATGTTATCAGAGTATTTAGCCACTGGTTACACAGACTCCATTTATTTGTTTGTAAATGAGTGTGATGGAGTCCTTTAATTTTAAATGGGGTCTCTGATAATGTGGCAGATGAGAGAGAATGCAGAATTATCAATTAATGGGCTGTGATGTGATTTTATGTTATGCAAATATTGATTGTTTCACTGCTCATTTACACATGTGTAGTATTCATTATGCATTCCTTTTGGACCCCCCCCCCCTTTGGCTGGTAGTGAAATCATAAAATGTGTTATTATTAAGTTTCATTTTTGCCATAAACAAATTAAAGTTTTATTTTTTTTTTATTTTTTTAAAAGCAATAACATAGTGTACATAACCTCCTGAGACACAAGAAAATACATGCGTTGGGTTTTTAAAATGAAATAATTCCCTATATTGGAAACATTCCTTAAGAAGAACTTTTATTTTATTTCATTTTTATTGTTTCTTTGTTTGTAAAAGCTGTGAAAAAAATAAAAATTCTGCAATGACAATTATTAACTTAATGTAACATGCCACCCAAACATAAATCCTATAACTGGGTGTTAGGAGGTTTAATACACATATACACAATATACAGATTTATAAATATTTGGGTAACATTTTACATTACAGATGACTATTAAGGTGGTAATTCTATGGTAATTTTGATGTTATTTCATGGTAATAATGCCTTTATAGCCACTTATTACAAGTCATTTCCATGCAGTTTCCAGGTAATAGTGATGCAAACCATAAAAAATGTCTTGATAAATTCATTTCTGTATCATTTATTCTTTTTATATTTATGCTTCTTTCATTGTTATCCTTGCATTTATTTCTTTGTTGTTTCTTATTTACATCCCCTTCATCTCTTTTATTTATTTATTTATTTATATTTTATTTTCATCCGACACTTTAATAATTTTATAATAGTGAATAAATTCTACTAATGGGTTTATGGGTAATCTAAACAGAGTAGTCTTATTCTCACTGATTCTAAAACAGTGTTTTTTTTACTACTTAAAAAAACAAAAGGTACAATTTGAGAAAATACCCACTTCTCCAAGGACTACTACAGTACACTACTGAATATGATCTAATATGATATGATGTAATATAATGTAGTTTATAGGTTATCTTCTTCATGTAACTTGAAACTCCAATCTGACAAAGTTCCGAACATCTGTTGTGGACTAATACATTCATGTCTCTTCAGTGGTTACAAACATGTCATAAGCAGATGTCACATGACTCATCAGCTGATTCTTTGCTCACTGTTTTGAGCTTTGGAAGGTTCCTGTATGTTCAGTATCTCCATTTCAGGAGGTTTATCCATGAAAACTATCATATTAAAGACATTTATTTTGGATAGTCATCACTTCCTACATCTTTAATCCTCACATTTGACATTTTAAAACAGACTTATTTGGAAAACAGGTGATATTGATGCTGTGGAATTGTGTTCTCGTAAGTTATGACATTGACTCAATATGTAAAACAGGGTTTGAAACTCAGTCTGTCATGTGGAGTTTTAACCATTAATCAGTTATTTAGTTATTTCCAGAGGTGCTCATTATATAACATTACACCCTCCTATATAAATGAATTTAAACCTGCTGGGTTATGTGTAAATATGATGAAGTGTCTGTGTGTGGATGTGGATTTCTATAGTTCCACATGCATGAGGCTCCAAAGTCAATGCATGTATTTGTGACTGTGCATGTATATGTGTATTTGAATGCATATGTATTAGTTTGTATGTGTGTTTGTGCACCTCTGCATATTGTGCAAGTTTAAGTTTGCACCTGTATTTATTTCTGTGTGACTGTGTATTTGTGTGTAAGTGCAGGAGGATATCAGATGTGTATCTTGCAGTGCTCCGAAGTGGACAGATTCGATGCAGAGCAGATTAGATTTCCTCTAAAAGCTGCTCTCTGTGGTGCTAATGGCAGCGCAGAGGCCACAGTAAGGTCAGCGGCGTGGAATTGAATGCCCAACAGCTAATCTTCCTATTACACACATATCCACTCGCACACACACACACACACACACACACACACACACATATGCATAGGCATGAGGATATGCGTGCCAAAATATACAGGAAAACCTGCGCAACGACAGTTTTATGTTTTATTTAAAGGGGTCATATTTTACGTTACACACATTTATTCATCTTTGGTTCATTTATGTATTTGTCTATTTGGACCTTAATAGTTCATGCAGTTTGAATTTGAACCCTCCAGCTGCAGCTCTTTGAAAAGTCACCAGAAGCCACTAGATTGCGTCGTAGCGTCATATAAGACATAACCACGCCCCTATAGTATTTGCCTAAAATACCATTTGTGTTTGTGTTTATCATAATGTTAAGAGGTGTTGAATGAAGAAACTTTTAGTCTATATCAGTGCTTCTCACATTCGGTCCTCATGTTTTGGCTATTTCCCTCTTCTATCACACTTAGTTCAATTATTAATCAGCTCTTCAGAAGCCTGATAGTGAGGTAATGTAATTTTTTTAATTATTATTTTTTTTATTTAATTAATTTTTTTTGAAATAATTGTATTTTTTGTTATTTTAATTCAAATTCTTTTTTATTTAACATTTTTTATTTTTTATTTTTTTTACATTTTTAAAATTTATTTTTAATTAATATTTTAAAATGTATTTTATTTGATTATTTTTTATAAAAAAAAGAAGAGGGTGATATCTAAAACATCCAGGACATTGGGTCACAAGGACCAGATTTGAGAACCACTGGTCTATGTGAACTTTACAGAATGTGTTAGATACTCCTACATCACATTTACTTCCAATCTACAGTTATTATAAGTCGATCAAATCAACATTTCTAAAAACCCTTTCTTTTTCCAATTTTCCCATTTTCCTAGCAGCGTGTCGTCCCCACATGCCAGAAAACACAAACTTTAATTATATATATATTTTTTTTACATTTCAGAAGCGCATGTTAAATGAAAGTTATTTGATGAAACCTCTCAGCTCAGTTCACCCAAACATGCTGTACTTTTTATGTTTCACTTTTTAATCAACATATGTTACTGTCACCCATATGTGTAAAAACACTATTCCATTGGGAAAAGTGCCAAAATGTCCACACTTTAAAATCTGTTTTTGATAGGGACGATACACCTGTGTATTTGCTGAGCTCTGACAGTGCTGTGTATGATTAACTGTGCACACACACACACACACACACACACACACACACATACACACACTTTATTTCATCCCTGCCTGTATAAACGTGACTCCTACATGTCGACTGTCACACGTTGTCCTCCCGCGGTGAAAAGATTTAACAATACAAAATGTGTTTAATTGATACACTCTCCCTGTCTGACTGTTTTCTAAAAGGGCACGAAAGGAGGATGTCGCAAACAGTTGGCGACGAACAAAGACTCTTTGAAGCAGGTTATGTTATGAAGTGTCAAACCTGTTGAAGAAAACACAACTCCACTCCCACCGCCCCTGGCTTCTTCTGCGGACACTAATCTGAGTGATCCTATTTTTCTTCTTCTTCTTCCAATTATGAAAGTGGGAGCTGTGAGTATTCTATCACCGGCTGGCAGGCAACTTTAGAGCAACACAGCGGCAATGGCCGGGGACACGGCACGCAAATTACAATTAACCACTAATCCTTAACAGACGAGTTCAAGATGGCAATTTAATTTTGCCCTCACTGTTTCTTTTGCTTTTCTCTGAATCTTTTTTTTTTTTTTTTTTTTTTTTTGTATTATTATTTCATTTTCCCTCCTTGCAATCCCAGGTGCCACACCAACTTTTGAAGGAGTAAAGATATCAATAGTTTATTGGCACTGAGTATTAATTTAACAGGGGTAATATTTTTTTTTTTTCCCAGACACTTGGCGAGGAACAGTTTTGAAGGATTTAAGAGGGTTTTTATCCACCGCGGAGATTAGTAGGGAAAATAATGAATTTGTGAGCAAAAGTGGGAAAAGGCATTAACGAGAACTTGTGGAAGATAACTTGAGAAACAGATAAAAGACCCGGGAGAATGCAGACTTAATGTGTCATTATTTTGGAGAACAGAACACGGAGAACTCATTCCGTGTGTTTTCTCCGCAAAAATGTTAACACAAATGTAACACGCCTGCATCTTAAGATTATTAATATTAATAATATTAGTGGATAATAATTATTTAACTGCAGTTTATTCACTTTTATTGCACTAGTATATATATACAATACTGTGTGGGGAGATTCAGTATTCTTAATTTATCTAAAATAATTAGGATTCAGATTCATCACTCTGTTATTATAACACTTTGGGGTTTGTTTACTTCCTTATTAGGATGAAATGGCTGATCGGCTTTGTTCCTTGTATAGACTCTCTCAGACGTTCTATACTGGTTTAACAACACAAACACAATGGTTGATAGTTGACATTAGCTAAGAGTGTATAATCCTACAAAGCCACTAGAACTTTGGTTTAGCCTATTTGCCAACTTAATGAAATATTATTAACTTTTTTGCCAATACTCAAGAACATTTGAACACATAAAAAAAAAAAAAAAAACAGTCACTGGAAATTTACTGATCTAAACTGTTTAATATCGTCTGAGCCACTGAGCTATTAATACATGCGAATAATTGGTGAAAAATGTAGGTTGCCATCTTTTCATGGTCACCAGATATGACTCAGTTGGACAGTCAGAGGCTTCATAGTTACTATGGCAACACAAGTGTCTTCTACTGCATTGATTCACCAGTAAAACCCATAGAGTTGGATCAATCATAGTGAATGGAGATACTTGGTTTACTTGATAATTCTTGTTGAAAAGAGTGATAAATCCATTAAGAAAGGTTTCACATGAAGAAAAACAATACTAAATTATAAAAAGCCTGGATATAAGTTATTGTGTATTAAAATATAATTCTATGTCCTTTTGGTGATGTTTCAGTTCAGGCCCAGATGGACTATGTGCAGTATCACTGGACTTCATTATGTAATTTAGTCAAACTCAATCAAGAAATCACTAATTCTCTGTATTTGTGCAACATAATATTGACTTCACTGTGTGCAATAGATAGAGGTGAAAGGAAGTTAGTGAGACTTTCTTAGGTCACACAAATTGATTTTCCACCATTTTCTTTTAGGATACCGATTGATTTCTCTATTAAATACACATATTAAACAATCTGCAGTACTCACATTTTGTACTTAAGTAGAAGTACAGCTAATACTCTGGTAAAAGTAAAAGTACTGATTCAACTCCTCTACTTCAGTAAAAGTAAAATGTACAATTTCTCAATGGTAAAGTAAAAAGTAAAACTACATTTTTGCCATGAATGAAACAATAATGAAAAAAATCTGAAAAGTTTCAAAAGTATCTAAATTAAACCCTTTAAAAGTGAGTTAAAGTGTTGAAATTGTGTTTGATCAGGTCACAGTACTCAGTTTTGTGGATATGGGAAGGAAATTTAGGAATAAAAAAAAGGCACAATTGAAAAAAAAGTACATATACTTAGTTACTTTCCACGTCTGATTTTCATGAATAAAACAATATCTGCTTCTCAAAGTGGTACTAACGGTTTCTACTTAAAATATCAGTGTCTGTGAATGAAATCTTTCCTTCCAACGACTTCCATCCTGTCCCCTAGAGAAGTGTAAGCCCTTGTACTTTCACTGCCAGACGATCCCTGGCACCGCACCCAACATACCAGAAGGCACCTGAAGACTTGCCGACTGAGGACCATGGAAGCCTGGAAGCCTATCCGTTGACCCATTCCAAACTCACCCCTTGAACCCAGGCTTGGCATCGATGGGAGTGGAGGGAGGGGAGGGGTGCTTGGTTTGGGATAGTGGGTGGATGCTGGCGGGTGCAGAGCTAGAAGGCCTGGCTCTGGCTGGAGTGCCCAGGCTTAGGCAGGCAGGCCTGGGTGAACACGTCAGGTTGATTTATGTGATGCCTGGCCCTGTAGCTGACCCCGGGCTGGACTCCACCTGTCCTCCATCCAACCAGCCCCCCCCCCCCTCCCTTTCCTCCACTGCTCCTGGCTTCAGTGCTGCTGGAGGAAAAATTAGGAGGAGGAGAGGGGAGAGGATGGGCGAAGGGGCGGGAGGTGAAGTTGTCGGCTCCAGGTCATTGATCATTATTGGGCTGGGCGTTGTAAGGGAGGGGATGACATGGGAAGGAGGGAAGGGAGTGAGAGGAGAGCCAGGCAAGGAAGGGAGTGAGAGGTGAATCTGACCAGCCGTGATGACTCTTCTGTTACCTGGGGCGCAGATTTCCAGATTTAACATATATATATATATATATATATATATATATATATATATATATATATATATATATATATATATATATATATATATATATATATATATATATATATATTCATATTTTACTGTAAAATATGAAATGAAAATACTGTATTCTTCAATTTCACTACAATTCATTATGTTATTGTGGCAAATCAAACAACTGATATATCCTCCTGACACTATCATCTCTACTGTTTGGTTGAGCATGTTTTCAAAAAAATTATTACATGAATACCAAAGTATTTCTGAAACATCATGAGGATTATTTATGTAAAATAGACTCTGTAAAAGTTAATACAATGAAAAAAAATGTCCTGTAATTTTGAGTCCAAAAGAAAAGATCATAGCAGAGGTGGTGTCACATTTATAATCTTCTTCCTTGGTGGTATATATACTAGCATGAGCTGAATATATAATTGGCTGCCAAAGAAGTTTAGTGTTAAATTTAGATTAGATATCAGGGTTCAAAGTTACCTCTACCAAACGGTTGATCTGACCAACAAAGGTTTAAAGAACAGAAAAATTACTGGAATTTATATATCTTAATGAATGCAATAATTTGACATGCCTAATTTTACAATGCAGTTCTCCAATAGTCTTTTTGAAAAACAAAAAAGAGCTCTAAATATGTACTTGTGTGTTGGGACATTCATTGTAATCCTAGATTGTCTTCCTCTCCGTTTCTCCCATCAGTACCCCCACCCCTTCACTTTTCCCAGGAAGTTTATCCAATTACCTGACGATAGGAGGAGGCTGTCCATGCTAGATCTCCCCAGGGTGCTGGGACCCCGCCTTCCCAGCAGGGGTTGTGATTGGGTTGTCTGGGCGTTCCAGCGGCGCGCCCAAGTGGAAAGAGGAGAAATGAAGGGGATCATTGGCCATCGATACCCAATTATATGACTAGAAGGGGTGCCACCAGCTCTCAATCATGGCCCAGTCTGGAGTAGTTGAGCCCCTCTTTTCTTTATGTTTGATGATAAATTGTTTTGCTGGAGGATTATGGTCAATGTAATTATGTCCAATGATGCTGAGTCGCAGAATGAAGCTCAGAGTCAAGCTGTGAATCTCTTATTGGAGAACTGGGCTCAATTTATGGGACCTGATTGCCATGCATTCACATGGAAATTTCAAGGGAAGACGTATAGACGGGGAGTTTGACAAAGAGTATTTTTAAAGGTCGATCAAACTCCATCTATGCCAGTACTAACAGTAGATAAACCAGGGGTGTCAAACATACGGCCCAGGGGCCAAATTCGTCCTCCTGAAACGGTCCAGTTTGGCCCCTGGGATACATTTGTGAAATGCAAAAATGATAGAGAATATACTGAAAATGTTATTTCCGGTTCCACATACAGAAGAAAATGAGTCGGATCAGTTAAATACTATGATAATAACCTCATTTTACTGTATTTACAATAAAACAAACTATCATTTCACAATAACCTGTAAAAATATGAACATTTTTAAATGTTGGAATTGTAAGTTTAACAATGTTCTGCCAGTTAATAAATGTTTTGTGTATTTGCAGATCCATTAATAAATAATCGTTGTAATTGAGGTGTGTAAATGATAAATTGAGACATAATCTTGTTATAATTGCATTTAGTTTTCTGAAGAAGTGTCGGATTATTCATGCTATTCACATTGTTTTAAAGGATAGTTGAAAGACGTGAACATTTTCATCACATAATTTAACTTTATTTTGCTCTAAAGTGTAGAGGAAAATTTGGAGTTGACAATATTTAGATATTATTTTAGTGGTAGGGCCCAATTCAGATCATATTTGGTTTGGTTCTGTAATCTATTTCTGTTTATCTTTTCTATATATGCGTATGTTTGTTGTTGTTGTTTTGTTTGTTTGTTTTTTTTTCCTGCAGAACATATTACAGTAAGATATTGGTAATGGTGGGCTAAATAAGCTTCGGCTTCAGCCCTAAACCTTTTCGGTCAAGCAGTACATTCATTATGTGTGAAAATGTGTCTACCTGCCTTGTGCTTGTTTTTGTTTTGTTTTGTTTTGTTCTTTGACTGAGATAAAATAATTAAAATAAAAAAAATAATAAAAATAAATGTGGCCTGTAGCCAGTAGTTGCGTTGTAAAAAAAATTCAGCGGGGATGGTCAATATTTTTTCACCTTTACAAAAAACAAAAAGGGAGTGCCTGCTGGTACCTCCTGTCTGGTACCTCCTGTCTCTGGCTTTCCACTACAAAAATATCAAAATCAAGCATAGATTAATTTGTTTAATTTCCACTGACATAATCAGCTACAGTACATGGCAGGCCATAAATAACCATCATGTTCATTGTATGTTTGTATGTTCCCTCAGATTTTACTATTTATTTTACTGAACATGTGTACTACTTTCTTATAAGTTATATTTCCAACATTTACTGTAAAAAGTGAAGGGATGGGAAGGGGGGTATGGCAGTTTTACATGGGAGATGATTTTGATCGTTTTTATTTTAGGGGGGATGCCATCCGCCCTCATACACCCTCAACTTGAGTACTGCCTGTAGCTGCCTCCGCTGACAGATAGTCAGGTTGGCTCAAAAACTGGTGTCAAAGGAGTATTTATTAAAATCAAAAGAAGTAAATATGTCCATGAAAGACCATAACTTTTCTATAAAACATGCACTTGGAAAGAAAATAAATTAAAAAGTATAATATCGCCCAACAGCGTAATAACTTAGTGCCCTATCAGCGAGACATTCAAAACCTTTTATTAACTCAAGTTTAGCTTTTCTTCAACACATCCTCCTTTTCTGGTGTGCAGTCCAGCAGTGTATGTTTCAAAATAAATGTCTATAAATTAATAAAAGTCCATCTTGAAAGGCAGAAAATATCCATGAATTACTTCAATTCCAAGTTCAAATAATTAGAAGCTTCAAATAAACAAATTCCAGAATAAAAAAAGGACAGGGTCATCTACATGTCCGCTGAACTAAAATCACTTTGACACCCCTGAGGTCAATGAGGCCTATTCATAATTACTGGAAAGATTTTGAACAAGCTGGTTCGCTGTAACTACCATAAATACAGTGTATTTCACAGCAGATATTACAGTTAAAACACACTGAAGCATGTGTGTTGTGTGAGTTTTTCAGCTGTTATTGAACCTATTTAATTCAAAATTGTTTTATCTTTACTCTAATTATTGAACTGTGTGCATTGATTAAACCAAAAATAAACAAGTTGTTCATTCATTCATTCAATTTTACATCATGCTAATTTTATTTGAAATTTTATTGATACTGCTCTGTTCATAATCCTGGAATCTTGCAGTGGTGCAGAAACTAATTCACATGAATTTCATCTTGTGTTCATAAAAAAAGATGTTTGACATGAAGCCAAAGCACCATTATGACTATTATGTTTCACTTGTTTTCAGTGAATTAAAATGAAATGCATAATTTGAGTCATTTTGGTCCCCAGGTGATATCGAGCTAGAAACTTTTCTCTCACAGCGAGCTCTCTTTTGTTTCCACGAAGCTGAAATTTGCCAGTTAACAAAAACATATTACAGACTAAGTGTACACTAAAGCCATATTTCCACTACACGGTATCAACTCTACTCGATTCTACTCAGTTCAGCTCGGGGACCATGTAATCTTCCTTGAGAGCATTTTGATCGTATCTGCATGCATACCCCCCCACCCCCCACCCCCCCTCTGGTTTTGGACAACATCGTAAGGCTGGATTTATATTCCGAAGCCCAGTCATCTGCGACTTCCCCCTCCCCCCATAGACTTGCGCACATCTCCCAAAAAATGTGACCCACCGGAAACAGTGAGGTGGAAAAGACCAGAAAAGAGGCCTCTGATTGGTCCATTCTACATCCACTCTACACGCGCTTCTGCTTCCCTACTTTTCCTTCTTGTTTTGTGAACATGAACTCATTGTTGAAGACAGCTCATATGAATATGGATTCGGTTGAGTGTGTGAGGAAGTGGAAGGATCTGCGAGATGAGTTTGTTCAACAACAAAAGAGTCTGATGTGGAAAAGGAGTGGGGATCCAGGTGGGAAATCCTAACGAGTTTGTAAGTGCGTTGTGGCAATGAATAGCGCATGACATTGGGCACGCACTGGGATTCGGCGAAGTCCCGAGCTACCTTCGCCCCCTGACCCCTTACTCGCCGACTCAGAGCCGGTTACAGCACATCACAAAGGAAATTAAAGAAAGAACCCCCCTCTGGTTTTCTGACAAATCGCACCCTGTACATACCTATCCTATCTACATAAACATGTGTCACAGTACATATGAAAACAGGTCCATGTATAACATCATCCTGTGAGATTTCACTGCTGGAAGGTAGACCTTTCAATATCTTGATAGTACGCTGCATTTCTCTGCTGTTTGATGTCTACGATGGAAGTTATGTTTTCTCCCTGAATTTCACTCCAAGAGAAGAATAAAATGGGGTTTTAAACAACTTTTAAAAACATCAATAATAATAATAATAATAATAATAATAATAATAATAATAATAATAATAATAATAATAGCTGGTTTGCGTTTCTTTTCCCAGGTAGTAAATAATCAATCAATGCAGCTTTGAATATAGGCAGTGAATATGCCTATTCAAAACTCAAGAATGCACGTACAAAGGTTATTCATTACATCTGCTCTTTGTACCTTACATCTGTTAGGTAATAAGTAAAGTTAGCATCAATAGAAGTGTTAGTTTTTCCAACGCTAAAGGTGACATTATTTGTTAAAGAGGTGGATTATCAGTCTGAGCTTTGATGCGCTCATTGGGTATATATATATATATATATATTCATATATATGTGTGTGTGTGTGTATAGTCTTTGTGACCTTTTGTTGTACATACCTCTGATGTGTTACATATATTATTAAATATGACATAAGCTGTATTATTTCAGGGTGGTGAAGGTAAACTTCATTAGGAATGTGGCTGACATGTACGGCCTCTGGGCTTCCACCACAATAATTAACTGAGGGATTTTTTTCCTCAACTCTAGTGTCTCTGATCCAGGTTGGTACTGACAACCTTACACCCCCCCCCTCCTCCTTCATCTGCCATATACAGGTCACAGACGGCGGCCAGGCACCCTGAGGTGTCCTGTAAATGTGCCTGTGGAGTGATGGGCGGGCTTCCCTCGATGCCACGTTCATTTGCACATCAAGAACTCAGAGAAGGAATCTTTGACCCAATTAACGCTGAGGAAAACAGATTAAATAAAGTCTGCCGTCTTACTCCTGGACATCCAGTGAGAGAGCGCGACGTGTATATGGAGGAATCTGCGTGGAGACGATGACAAGGTCACACGAGGTTCACAGATGAAAGTCAGGCGGCTCTTAGCCAATCACAGCACTTTATGGAAAAACAGGAGCAAACATCAGGTGCAACTGAATTAAAAAAACATATATATTTTTGCATTTGTGGTACGCCAGATAATAGACATGAAACACCACAAACATGCCCTTTAAAGAGGTTTGAACCCTTTATCGGGGAAGTGACTATTTTAGGTCATTTAAAGACAGTGAGGACAACTAGTCAACAATCTCAGGTCTAATGTAGTTTTCAGGGTCTGTAAGGTCCGCTTGAGGCACTACAAAGATGATGTGAGTTGCTGCAGAACTCTTTATTCAACAGACAAGATGAAAGAACATTCAGATAGTTGTGTGACAACCAATGTGGGATTTTGACAGAACTCTTTATAACCCATTTCCAGAATTGTTTAGACAAACATATTTGTGTATAAACAGTGAATCCACCTGCTTTTTCAGGCAATAATAATAATAATAATAATAATAATAATAATAATAATAATAATAATAATAATAATAATAATAATAATAATAATAATAATAGAGTGGATTTATATAGTGCTTTTCTAAGCACCAGTGCTTTATATTATTGATCCATTATTCATTCACTCTCATAGTGTCACTCTGGTGGTGGTAAACTACATATGTATCCACAGTTGTCCTGGGGCAGACATGGAGCTGCCATTTTGCCCCTCCAGCCCCTCTGACCACCACCAAACATTCATACACCAGTGTGAGTGTCACTGCAGGTCAGGAGGGTGAAGTGTCTTCTTAAGGACACAACAGACTGAAGAGGACAGAGAAACATTCACACCAACAACCCTTCAGTTATTGGATGACCCGGTCTACCAACTGAGCCATGGCCACCCCAGGTACTACAACATGATATCATGAATTGCGTACAAATAACATACCACTGTAAATTGTTGCATTATCCGCCCACATTATAAACATTCCATGTGTGTGTTCACTTAAAAACATGAGATTATCACAATTATTGGTCAAGGTTAGAGTAAGGATTATGGCAATAATAACGGATTGGGTTTTTGGCCACTCAGAGTGTTTTACATTAGTGACCCATTATTCATTCACTCTCACACTCTTGTTCTGATGGTGGTAAACTACATTTGTAGTCAGTAGTCAGAGTTGCCCTGGGGCAGAGTGACAGAAGTGTGATGGTCATTTTGATGCTACACCCCCTCTGAACATCACCAAACATTCAAACACCAGTGTGAGTGACACTGGATGTAAGGAGGGGGAAGTGTGTTCCCCAAGGACACAACAGACTGACTAGGACAGAGCAGGATTTGAATCGCCAACCCTTCGGTTGTTGGATGAACCATACTACCAACTGAGCCATGGGGTCAAACTTGGGGTCAGGACCCCACCTGGAATATTTAGTAATTCATAGACAAACAAACAAAAGACAAGCTATTATTTAACTGTGTGATGGTAAAATGGGGTCATAAACCAAAAAGGTTGGGAACCACTGCTCTGTTGTATGTACTCGTTATGTAATTCTGAGGTAGGACAATATAAACTCAGCACATAAAGCGTGTTAGAGACGAGCAGAGTGAGGTAGCTAAACACTGTGTTCTTTGCTTTGCCTTACCTTTGTTCTAGCCTTCGATACTCTGTAATGTTCTATTTAAATTTGTGGTTCCTCTGCCTTTGTTTAAGCTTTGTTTTTTATTTTGACTTGTTTTCAAAATAAACTTCAAACACAGTACAATGGAATTTGATCACTGCACCATATGGTGTGAAAGAGAAACCTTAGAACTGTAAAAGCACTTTATAAAATACACACTCAATAGAATGTAAAACAAAATGTGCAAAAATATGCATATGCACAACAATAATGCAAGTATCGTTGGTGTCCTGTTGTCACATGTAAATATCAAATATAGCTGTTGTTTTTACAGAAAGAGTATGATAACAAAACCATATTTGTATGTAGAAATTCTGTTTTTCTATTGTTTTGAGAAAATTAAATTGTAAGTTCAAAAACAATGTTGTACCATTTAAATTACAGGAACACAATGTTGAAATAACAACTTTTTGTTTCATTAAATAGAACATTTGTTTTGTTGAAACTGTTGAATAAACATGTTCATGCATATACATATTTTTGCATATGTTTAACACTTTTTTTTAGTGTTTTTTTCCCCCCCGTATTTTAGAAGGGTTTTTATATATGTTTTGGATTCTTAACATTTTTAATCAGATTAATCATGATGATGGATTTATTCACTTTAATGCATTCATTTTAACAGTCTTAGTTTTTTTAAAGGAGTATTCTAGCACTACAACTGCTGTCTTTTTTCTGTAAAAACAATGGGATTTTTTTTTGTTTTACAGTGCAGGCCTTTGTTTGTTTGGGTTAGGCAACATATATATATATATATATATATATATATATATATATATGTGTGTGTGTGTGTGTATGTGTGTGTGTGTGTTAGATGTCATGTTTTTTAAGTGATAAAAATGAAAGGAAAGAAAGAAATGAATGAAAAAGCAAAAATAGAAAGGGAAAAGTTGACAGGGATGAAAGAGAGAGAGAGGGAAGAAAAAGAGGTGCAGTGATTTCTCTGGGCTCCATGCCTTGTTAGATCTATCATCCCTTTAATTAATAGTGTTTTTAGGAAGACGTCTGAACTGTGTCATTTCCATTATTGGAAAACCCAACGCGATTAATGAATAATTTTCATTTTTGATCCATTATATCATGCTAGTTGATCTCCTCTTTTCCGCACTGCTGAGTGATAGCATCGTTTTCTGCCCCTCGATCAAATTTAATTTGGCCCCCTATTATATTACACTGTTGCGACTGAAGTGTCAATTTTTGTCAGGCAATTAGAAGCTATAACCTGTGAAGCTAAGTTTGATAGGCATTGTAATTGGATTGTTTCAGCAATAGCTTGAAATGCTTTTAGCTTTTCTTCATCTCCTCCTGCTACCTTGCCCCCTCCCCTCACTCTTGTCCCTGCCCAAAGTTCTCGGGCTGGTTTGTGATGTTTGACGGGGCCTTGGCGTATATGTAGAACTTCACAGCAAACAAAAGATGAGAGGCAGAGAGTGAGCGAGCGAGCGAGCGAGCGAGTGAGTGAGTGAGTGAGTGAGTGAGGGCGAACGACAGTGGAATGCTTACCTGTGCAGAAAGTTGCCCATGGATTTTGTTTTTGTTTTTTTTTTCTTTGCATGGCAGTGAAATGTGCTGCGCGGTTCCACTTTTTAGTGCCGCCGTAGCAGGTATTTGTCTGTTTTGACCCTGTCCTCTCCTCACCTTTTCATGACACCACATTAGAGAGGTTTTCAACTTTTTCAACTGACAGAGAAAGTGGAGAGACTTGGAAGTGTGAAACGTGAGAAATGTTGCAGATGGGGAAGCAGTAAGACTTGGCTGATGCAAGTCTGACATTCCAAGGTTTTTTGTTTCCAGGGTACTAATTTGTGTTTTTGTGAGCTGTAGCTGCCACTGGAGGATGCATACACAGGCCCCGGGTAATGTTTAGGGGCTTTAAAAACCACAGTTTACTATTTACTCATTTGCAGTTTGAATATTTTTGCACGTTTTAATTAAAACCCAGACAAAATGTGTTTAGCATGGAGAAAATCACAAGTGAAAATAGACTGGTTTGTTCAGATATGGTTGTTATTAATACAGATGGTCCCAGAACTCTAGTCGCTTACACAATTGTATTTTTTAAGTGTATTTTTTTTCTTTTTTTCATATGTAAAGTACTTGTACAAAGCAGAAATGAAGAGAAGATGAGTAAAGCACTGTGAGAATTATGTTTAAGACTTTGATTGTTATTTACAAAGATGGAGTCCATAACAAAAATGGAAAGTACTTTAACCCATTCATGCATTCTGGTCACTCCAATGAACAGTTATTCTACAATTGTTCTCTTGTATATTCATGGGTTTTGTTGTTTTAGTTCCATATCAGTCAGTTCATATCATTACTTTTAACTAGTCTGTTCTTAATACCTGATCTGCACTAACATGTTTACCTATAAATCAATTGCTCGATGTTATTAAATCTTTGTATCATTCGTTCATTTATTTTTCAGAATAAAACCAATAATCAGACAACAAAAAAAACAACTTGTTTCTTCATTATTTGTTACCAAAACCAAAATTAAAAAATAGATAATGATGCTTTTTTTTTTTCAGTTATGTGTTTGATTTGATTTGTATGCTTTATTTCGAACATGTGCAGAATGCAACAATAATCAATACAATAATAATAAGAAGAAGAAGAAGAAGAATTGAAGTACTAAACATATACATATATACAAAAAAAAAGAAGAAAAAAAACAGCAACAAATGAGCAGATAGGAAAGTAGGTAACAAATAGAATTTTTTTTTAAAATGAATAATGGAAAAACAGATAATGGACGTTTTTCATTTTATCCAATTTTGACCTGAAGCAAATTGAATAAAACGGAAATGACCTTTTATCCGCAGTGACAAAAATGTAAGCCTACTGTACGTCCCATTTGGGGAAACTAAGAGGGTCACCCTAATACCTGAAGATATGACCACGGAGATCATAGTCCAGGTATGTTCTTTTTTGTGTGAAACAAACTGATAGACTGGATGTAAATATTATTTTTTTTAACCTGAATTTGCTTCAGGTCAAAATTGGATAAAACAAGAACTCTGCATTTAATCCATCAAATGCGGCCTTGCTCAAGGGCACATCCGCCAACAATAACTCTGCCAAAGCGGGGACGCGAACCATTAACTTTTCAGCCATGGAATGTATACACTTCAAAAGCTTGGTGGATGATTTGCACTTATTTGCATTTATTTATGTTTTTCAATTGGGGAAAAAAGGTCTTAAAAATGTAAGAAAAATTAATAAAATCAGATGTTAAATGAAATAAAGCTGCACAGTGTCTGACTATCCCCCCTTGCATTTAGAAGCTTTAAAAATCTGAGTTCATCATTTACACTTAATATTTTTTTGCACTATATGATTAAAATCTATCTAAATCTATGAAAACTAAACGTACAGTAAGTTCTCTTTAACATGTTCACATAAAACTTATATTTTTCCTTTTTTAAATGTATTTAATGCCTTAGCATGTGAACACTTTGAATGTATGGTGGATCATTTGTTCACAATAAATGCATTTATTAGGGTTTTTTTTTTGTTTTTTTACCATCAATAAAAAGGTTTAAAGAAAATTGAGAAAAAATTATTAAACCACAGTATGTTACGTGAGAATAAAACTGCATAGTAGTTGACATTAAGGACACACACACAGCTTTAAAAATCAGACTTTTTAAATTTACATTTAATATTTTTGCACCATTTAATTAAAAATCCAGATTTCAATCTTAAATTCAATACTGATTTAAACTCTTCTAACATATTTTCTGACAGCAAATGCATCAAAACACCACAAAACACCAACATTTCAGGCGCATTATTTGTTTTTACTCAATGTTATCCGAACATTTCATAAATGGAACTACAAAATGCTGGAAAAATTTCAAATCACACAATGTAAAGCAACTTGGTGTGTACATCCTGTTCTTTAGATATGTGAAAGTTCTGCATGACTTATGGTGTATAAAATATTCTCTGCTTTAACACTGTGATCATGTGTATCTGACATGTCTTTTTCACACATACAGTAGAAGTTCCGAGACCTCATTAAAGATTCTTCTCCTCCTCTTTCCAAGTACTGGATGTTTCAAATGTATCAGAGTACACTCCAACACTGAGCCACTACACATTCACAGTACCTGAATGTCAAGACTCCTGCAGACAGGTATTTATGAAGGTGATCACTGAGCAGATCAATGGAAGAAAAAGAGAAAAAAAGAAAAGCAGGACAAGGTCAGAACATTAAAGGGTTTACACAAACAAATGCGCAGAAAAGCATCACAACTCCTGCATTTGGGTTTATTCCACAAATAAACTCACCTCTGCGTGATATTTAAAGCTGCTCATAAAAATACAGTATTTCCACCACACACTTTACTGCTATTTATGCAAAACTACCATTCGACTTGGCACATTACAGTTTATTTTTCAATTGTCCACCTGTACACTGACACAAGCAAAACATGGCGCGGCAACTGAGGTGCTTCATTTCCTCATGCTGGTGTACCGTAAGGGCGGATAAACGGTTTAAACCATAGATATTGTAACGACCCCGGAATGTTATTGCTGTTTTTTTTTGGTGTGATTGCTACCAACAGTAACTGTTTAATCTGCAATAAAAAGTAGGTGAGACCAACTCTCCGTCTGTTTTCTGGATCCAGTGGAACACTACAATATAAAAACTCAGGAAAAAGTGAGGGGTATGAAATAAACTTGTTGTAAAAGTGGGGGTGTTGCAACACCCCCATCCCCCATGGGTGCAACGCCCATGATAACCAGTACTTTGGTCAACACAAAAACTAAAATGGGCCAAATTGACCCATAACATAATACAAGGGTTAAGAGGGTTCAAAACATCCAACCAGCTAATAACATCAGAATCAGAATTCTTTATTTGTCACATGTCGATGGGCATCCACAGTGAAATGGAAGTGACACTACCCTTAAGACTGTGCAAAGATGTAAAATAACTATGCAAATATAACAATATACAAAAATATACAGGATGAGAAAGACTAGAATAAGAAGAAAGTAAAATATAAAGTAAGTAAGTAAAATATAAATAAGAATATAGAGGAAAAATGTGAATAATAATATACCCTGGATGTACATGGATATACATATTACAATATACTGAGTAGTAATGGTTGGGGTTAGATGAGTGGTGATAATTATAATAATTAACTGGCTTGAAAAAGTAAACTTCACATCTGTTTTAGTCTCCATTTTTAGTGATATTTACTTTTTTATTTCATGTTAATAAATGTCAGAAACAAAGCAGATATTAAAAGCAGTGAACCTATATTATATAAATGATTTTAATATGAAACACTTTTGTGACACATTTAATGTGATTTATTTTTTTTTCTCCTTAGAATTCCACAGACCAATGGTCAACGGCGTCATCAGTCCAAACACAGACGAACATACAGACTGAGTGGGCTGACCAGCTGTTTCTCACCAAACGTGTCGTCGTTGCTGTGTTTCTGCAGATGCCGCTCTCTCTCTCTCTCTCTCTTTCCTTCTCTCCCAGCGGAAGCATTAGATTAAAAATGACAAACGCTTTGAGCTGCACTTTTTCGGCGGGAGATGCAGGTGTCTTTGTTGCTGATTCACAGGGGTTAGGGAAAGGTGCCTCCTCCTCGTGTAATTACCCGCAGATTCCTTGGACCTGTTCTAAATGAGCTTTTCAGTGGGTACCCCTGTAGAACGGATAATCCTGCGGCGCCGTGGGGTGCAGGGCTGAAGTTTATTGTACATTTGTTGAGGAAAAGAAAGCGGTACATACATAGCTACAAGCACAAAGTTAGCATCTATCTACGTCTACTTTCAACCCTTTCCTCACGAAAAAAAAACATCACAACAGGAAAACACTCAGGTTCCCAAATAACTTTTTTACGAGTCACACTTGTGTCACTTTTCAAGATTAATTGTTCTTCCCATAGTCTGACCTGGATAGTCATGGCCCAGTAGCACAGACAGATAGCAACAGCAGACAGATTATCAACATGAAAACAATAGCCTCTAGGTTGCCCAGACAACGACACAACCGTGGGGGTTTCTTTGCTGTCATCAACATGTGTGTAGATGCAGAACAGGGGCGTTACACTCATTTAGTTCAGGGGGCACCCCCCCCCCCCCCCCCCACACACACACACACACACACATGGTCTCAAGTGTAAAATAATAACAGTAATATATGCAAGGTTTTACTTCAAGATCTGAATAATATTAATTTAAAATGTCTTAAGAGTAACTGAAAACATATCACTCCTTTAACAAAAAAACAACTTAAGGTAGAAAATGTCAGAAATTTTTATTCTGATGTCAGAGCCGTTTGACAGTGACATTAGTAAAACCAGGAGTTAAATCCTCTGCAGGACTGATGCTCCATAAAACTTTAGCTGGAAAAACACATTGGAAAAGATGCTTTAACTTTTTATAGACTTGGCAGAGCACCACTCTACTGTCCTGTCTGTTTGAGCAAGTTAGCTTAGCTATCTGTTAGCCCCCCAAACCACTATCCTATTATGTACTGACATAATAGTACTGTTGTACTACTATAATAGTACTACTGTACTACCATAATAGTACTGCTGTACTCCTATAATAGTACTGATACTGTTAGTGCTTGTGGTTCTTCATGTTCTTTTTTTGCTCCTGTCTATACTAACACATGGTCATCACTCATGGCTCTTCCCCACACCCACTCAGGACCCAGTGAGGTGTTTTATCTATAACATTGTGATTTTAACAGGTCCAGCAAAAATACATGTCACAAATGTCTACAGTTTAAAGTGAACTGAACTCTACAGACTCTCCAGATGTGAAAGGATGAAGTTGGTTCCATTTTTAAAACTAGAAAAGCACTCTGAGAGCGCAGACCTCCGCCAAGGTAGACAACCCCCCGATCACCACCAAAATGAAATCAGTTCTTCCTGTTCACATTTCCAACATATCCTGAAAATCTCATCAAAATCTGTCCATAAGTTTTCGAGTTATCTTGAACACAGACAAACAAACAAACAGATAAATGCTGGTAAAAACATAACCTCCTTGATGGAGTTATTATGAAAGTGGAAGGAAACTATTGCACTGAAGTAACAGGGTTCAGTAGACTATGTCAGCATATCAGTCCCTTCTATATAAGTTTGAAGTAAATGAAAACAAAATCTATGTTTTCATACACATGAAATTTCACCCATTATAACAACATGCAAGGGAAAAAAGGATTAAAAAAATTAACTTTGACTTATTTTGACTTTTCTCAAACTGTAATCAGATCTATTCTGGATCACTGGCAATATATTAACTCAATTTGGTATGGATTCAATCTATACTCATGCTGCTAAAGTGTTACCAAACAAACAAACAAACAAACCAAACCAAAAACAATACTCCTTACTTCTTCTGGGAGTGTTAGGGTAAAATATGAAATATAATGTAATGTATTGCTTATCAGTTTATCAGTTCACCAGGTTTTGATTTGCTTTAACTTGGTCACAACATTAACAGAAATGCCATGAGCTTGAACATACTTGAAATTAATATAAACTGATTTAAAGCAAGTGATTGTGTGGTACATTAGATGGAGTCCTGCACTTATGAATAGCAACTTTGACATTTATTTAGCCTTCGTGGAGGCGTAATAAAACAACTCTTTATTTTTTTTTACTAATAATTTCCTTTCCATTTCATGTTTTTCTGCACATTTAATGTTCACAGAGTTGAATCTTTTTTGTATACTGCTGTATTGTGGGACCATATTATGTGGTGATGGCCCACTGGTGGTTTGAGAAAAATCACATCAGTGGAGAAAAAAAATCTGAACATAGGTCCTCAACTTCATCCATCACATGATGAGACATGTCATGTTCACTGTTTGAGAACTGTTATCTGCAGAAAACACAACCCAACTATGACAAAATGAAGAGAGAGCTAAAGTTACTGTCCAAACTTCATAAATGTGCTTTTCTTCAATAAGATAAAGCACATAGACACATCACACCTCCAGCCTGTAGGACTGCACTTTCCTGTTGATTAAAATATTCTAAATGAATTAAAAAAATACATTTATTTTTATAATTTACATGATACATATCAAGTTTCTATTCATTTTAAAGGGTGAATTTTCTTTGTGAATAAAAATTACAGAAACTACAACGTGACAAACATGTCAGAACTCCAGAGGTACAACATTTAAAACCATGGGCGTCACACCTGTGGGGGATGGGGGTGTTGCGACACCCCCACTTTTCCAACCAGATGATTTCATACCCCCCACTTTTTCCTGAGTTTATATATTGTATCGTTACTGGATCCAGGAAACGGATGCAGAGTTGGTCTCACCTACTTTTTATTTCAGGATAAACAGTTACTGTCGGTCACAGTCGCGCCAAACAAACATCAATAACATTGCGGGATCGTTACAATATCTATGGTTTAAACGGTTTACCCGCCCATGCGGCACAACAGCATATATAAATGAAGCGCACCTCAGTTTGTGGGAAATGTAAACAGCTCTTCTTCGTGGTGTTAAAAAACAGTCAACCAGTAAGTAATGACAAATGTTACCGTTGTTAAACTAAGTTAACTAAACCATGTCTTGTTCTGTGACATTTACCCTAAGACAGTGGTTCTAGAACTTTTTTCAGTGATGTTCCCCCTGAGGAACATGTTCTTAGTCGCCTCCCCTGACATGGACAAAAACATTTTGTAAGAAAAAAGAGAAACAGTGTCTGTAAAATCAGTGTCAGACTTTTTAAATCCTTTTTATCTCATAATTTAGATTTTTTTTTATCTAATAACTTAGATTTTTTTAATGTAATAATTTTGATTTATGAATTGAATAAATGTTTAATTGAGGAAAAACATGTTTTTCTTATTATTTTCGGCCATATATAACTTTTTTAATATAAAAAAATGTAATCATTAATGGATAATTAATTTTCCAATGATTTTGCTCATGTGCCACCACCTAGGCCACCCCCACATTTTAAATGTCTGTGACACCTTTGTTTAAATTAATTACACTGATAAAAAGAAATCAGAGGTGGTCAAAGTACTCCCATTCTGTACTTAAGAAGAAGTACAGCTACTTGTGTGAAAAAATACTCTGGTAAAAGTAGAAGTACTGATTCAACTCTTCTACTTAAGTAAATGTGAAAAAGTACATCTTCTCAATTGTAATAAAGTACAAAAGTAAAAATTAAAACAGCTTTTTTTTGTCATGAACGCAATAATACTTCAGAAAATAAAATCAGATAAGTTTCAAAAGTATCTAAAGTAAAGCCTTTAAAAGTGAGTTAGTAACTGTGATTGAGTCACAGTTACTCAGTTTTGTGGATATGGGCAGGAAATGTAGGAAAAATAAGATTATAGATTTCTATAGCGCTTTTCAAGGCACCCAAAGCGCTTTACATTATTGATCCATTATTCATTCACTCTCACATGCTCTCTCTGGTGGTGGTAAACTACAGATGTAGCCACAATTGCCCTGGCGCAGACTGACAGAAGCGTGGCTGCCATTTCGCGCCTACGGCCCCTCTGACCACCACCAAACATTCATATGCATTCATACACCAGTGTGAGTGACACTGGAGGCAAGGAAGGTAAAGTGTCTTGCCCAAGGACACAACGGACTGACTAGGACAGACCGGGAATCGAACCGCCAACCCTTCGGTCAATGGACGACCCACTCTCCCAACTGAGCCATGGCCGTGGCCATGGAGAAAGAAAAGTGACAATTGAGATGAAAAATCATGAGAATTAAAAAAAAAGTTAAAAATATGAGATACAAATGCATAATTTTAAGAGAAAAAGTCAAAATTGTGAGATAACTGAAGATTGTGACATAAAAAGTCAAAATCATGAGATAAAAAGTCATATAACTATAATATATAAAGTCACAGTTTTGCTTCTCCACTGATTTTCTCTCTGAAGTGACTTATTTTTCATACTGTTTAGTTTGTAAATTCTGAGAATATAAAGAGTATAAAGTACAGATATTTATACAAAAATGTAGGGAGTAAAAATAAAAAGTTGCCAGAGAAATAAATACTCAAGTAAAGTACAGATACTTAAAAAATCTACTTAAGTACAGTAATGAAGTACTTTTACTTAGTTATTTTACACCTCTGAAAGAAATGCAAAATAACATCAAACAAAAACTAAAAAAAAAAGCATTATAGATACCCCAATAGTTTTACATCCCACCCTCTTGTCAAAAAAATGCATGAGTCCAAAACTGCAGTAAAACTAAAACAATGACTGTGACAAAAAAAGAACATTCCAGTACATTCTTTTATATGTGAAAAATTAAAAAGCCTTTATTACATTGGCGTGGTGTCAAAAAAATAAAAAATAAAAAAAAATAAATAAAAGACCCCAACGTGTTTCGGTATCTAAGCTTTCATCAGGGAATAAAAAAAAAAAAAAACTAAAACAATGTTTGAGTTAAATTACAAATAAAGCAAATCCAGAATTAAAATATATACACTTTAAAACTCACATCATAACATCTGGGTGTTCGTCTTGTGACCTCTGAAGGTCCTAATGCAGGGGTCTCAAACATGCAGCCCGGGGGCCAAATGCAGCCCATGGGATGAATCTGCAAAGTGCAAAAATTCCACAGTTTAAGACTGTGAAACTGATTTTAGTTGAAGTTGCACATACAGACCATTATGATCTACAGTCAAATTATATCAAAATAACCTACTCCATATTATCTTCTCATTTTGATGTGAAAATAATTTACATTATGCCCGTAAATAATGACGACTTTAAATTTCTATTTTGTTATAGTGCAAAAAATAACATTAAATTAGGCAAATATTTATACTTACAAACTATCCTGTAAAAAAAAAAAAGGGAAAAACCTCAATAAACATGAACAACCTGAAATTTCAAAAGAAAATTAGACACAATTTTAACAATTTAGTGTCTTTGTAGTAGATCTGATTCATAATGTACATGTGTAAATGATTAACTAAGGCATAATATTGTTAGAATTGCACACATTTTTCTTGAGTTATTTCAGTTTTTTCAGGTTATTCACACCTTTCTTGTTGGACAGTAGTTATTTTCATTCGCTAATTGGGTTTATTTGCACTAAAACAAAGACAAAAATTTAGAATTGTCACTTTTTTCTCAGTTATTATGCTAATATTTTACTCGTCTGGTCCGCTTGAGATCAAATTGGGCTGAATGTGGCCCCTGAAAGTCATGAGTTTGAGACCCCTGACCTAAACTGTAGCTGTGCTTAGTGATGTAAAGCTTCCATAGAGTTCAATCAGAGAATCCTGCACATGCTCAGTTGGGTGCAGAGTCACCTGACACCTCCTGTCCCAGAGTGACACAGTGAAGATGTACATACTGTAGACCTTATTGATGCAATTTCATCTATCTTTCCCTGACAGCAGACTTCAAGGATTCCCTGGCTGAAAAGCGCTGAAGATGGAGAAGGAGGAGGAGGAAGAGGAAGAGAGGGAGGAAGAGGAAGAGGAAGAGGAAGAGGAGGAGGGATGATGTTTGATTGGAGTCGAAAAACTATGTGTATGTATGTGTTTTGCTCTGTGCCCCTATCTCTCCTAGGAACTAGTCAACCCCCCTCCAATAGCATACTCCCCACTCTGCACCCCCCGTCGCTCCTGGCATCACCTGAGGTGACAGAGGCTCTATTGGCACCCTAGGGTGATGGTAGGTGGCAGTGGAGGTGGGTGGAGGTGGGCCCATGTCACTCCTGTGTGTACAGACTCAGGCACACTTATAAACACATGAACAAAACAGTAGCAGGGAGAGAGTTTAGACCCTGAGCCCGCCTGGGGAGACGAGGGATGGGGGGGTATGTCTCGGGGGGTATGTCTCGGGGGGTCTCTTTCACACACACACACACACACACACACACACACACACACACACACTGAAATAATGCAAATACAGGAAAAAGTTGCTATAAAACAAATGTATTTTGACTTTTTGTATTTTTGACCCATATGGTTTTTTCTCTCAATTTAACTTTTTCTAAGTGATTTATCAGCATTTATTCTACTATTATCTTTTAAATTTAGCATTTTTCCAGTGAAAGTCATCTATTTTCATATGTCAAATTGATTGATCACGTAGATGTTCATAAAAACTAAGAGTAAAGTCAAAGGTTATTTAATGAAAACAAGAAAAAAAATGAAGGAAAAGTGACTTTTTCAATGAACTATTATTAACTGAATATAAATTCAGTATCTCCATCTACTGTTGTTCGTCCAACTTCATGGGTTTTACTGGTGCATCAATGTTGTAGAAGATGACAGTGTTTCCACGGTAACTACAGAGCCTCCTCCAAATTGGTCATATCTGATGACCACAAAAAGATGATGAATTATAGTTTACATCAATTATACAGTTTGTCATCTTTTCAAATGTGACCCATTTGGACGTTCAGAAGCACTGTAGTTACCATGGAAACACCGTCATCTTCTACAGCAAAGTTTTACTGGTGAAACAATGTTGTAGAAGATGATGATGCTTCCATTTTTATTATTATTACAGACTCTGAATGTTCAAATGAGTCATGTCTAATGGTCATGAAAAGACAACAAAATGTATTTTACAACAATTCTTTACATGTATTGATACAATGAGTCACTCAATAGGTATTAAATATTTTATATCAGTAGATACTTTAGGTAAATGGCGTGCATTTGTGTCTTTATGGGTTAAACTGGGTTAAAAAATTTTAACATGTAAAAAACACAATATTAATTTTTCTATAATCAACCAGGGATGATTTTGTATCTTCATCCTGTATAATTATGTTACAGTAAAGTGTAGCATTAGCTTTATTTCTGTAACGTGCAAAATATTCATTGACTCATTGATTTAATTTGAGTACAACATCAGTGCTTATTATGCTGCTTGAATCACAACTAAATTAAAGCGAGCTAATTACACTTAATAAAAAAAAAAAAAAGGAAGTCAGCGGTATAATTGTAATTTTAGGTTGGCCCATATTACAAATCACCTCCTTTTCCAACTTGTTTTCCCTAAACACACACTTTGTCTCACTGAGGTAAAAGTACACACACACACACACACACACACACACACACACACATTTATATGTCTGATGATGACCAAGTTTGTATTCATAACTTCCATCCATGTTCCTTTAATTATTTATAGTTTGATTTTACAGTGTCATAGGTTTTATATTATAATGTATAGGTTTTATAGAGTTTTATTCCTTATAGAGTTTTATTCCTTATAGAGTTTTATTCCTATTGTTGCACTGCAGCTGCACCCTAAATTGTTTTAATGTACAATGACAATAAAGCATTCAATTCAATTCGATCAATAAGTAGCAACAGTTTTTTCTTTTTTTTTCAAGAAACGAAATTTTTTAGAATATAAAAATGTAAAAAATATAAAAATGTATAATAAATAAATAAAGTGACATTTAAAACTTAAAAAACAGAAAAGAAAAATGTATATATATATTTTTCCCCCTTTTATATATGTATATTTATTTATTTTAAGTAAACACATCTTCAAACCTTTGAAAAAGATATGGTTTGCTCTGCATCTGTTTCACTCATGCTTTATGGGGACCTCCAGAAAAAAAAAAAACTATTTCGTGTAGTTATAGGGCCATATCACTTGCATACATTTTCATACTTTGCACAGATTTATATTTTAGTAGTGGGGACTTATAGTTATATTTAACCCTTGTGGGGACCTGAATTTTGGTTCCCATGGTGTCAGAGGTCCCCATAACGTGACTGTATAAACATATCAATGTCTCCATAAAGATATAAATAAAAGCACACACACACACACACACACACACACACACACACACACACACACACACACACACACACACATACACCTTTTTTTCTCAATGGTTTTGTCTAGTAGAAAAAGAAATATGAGCTCCACAGCAAGTGTGTGCATGTGTGTGCGTGTGTGTGTGTGTGTGTGTGTGTGTGTGTGTGTGTGTGTGTGTGTGTGTGTGTGTGTGCGCACCTTCTTCATACCAGTGGAGGGCAGAATTACATTTCATAAATTAGAAGCGCAGAGTGTTGATTAGAATGCAGGAGGAAGAGGAGGAGGAAGAGGAGGAGGTAAGGAGAAAAAAATAGAGGGGGGGGGTAAATGGTTTTCATCTGAATCAGATGGACCACTTTTTTTCCCCTGTCTTCCTCTTCTTCTTAAATATCTTTTGTTTCTTCATGTTGTCACCACACGTTTTTAAAAAAGCCAGAACACGTACAAACCCTGATATTTGACTTTTCTTTGTGTTTTTCTTCTGGGTTTTATTCAGTTTTTTTAAGGTCACGAGTCAAAGAGTTTAACCCATAAAAACAATATGTATATATGGGGTTTTTTTTACACATGGATGTTTCATATTTTTAGTCACATTTTCTGTTTTATAACTTCATTACATGAGTAAATATTCTAATTATGATTCAGTGAATTTTAGTGAATCTTTATTTTCTTCTGAATGATTTTTTTTAAGTCTGTATTTCCATCAGTGCAAATATTATATATAAGAGGTAATTAAATAAATTGTGTAATAGATAGGTGACATCATTTCTTTTTTTTTTATTATTTATTTCCTTTTTTAACTTTAATTACTGTTCGTTTGTGTGTGTGCTTCTTTGATTATCATTTATTACTATGAATTAATACTTAATAATTTAAGATTGTATTGTTAAAAATGAATGAGTTTTTTAATTAATGTCCCGATATCTACTTACAAAAACAAACAAGACACTATTTATTTTTTATTTATTTTATAAAGCAGTAAAGTCTAAGCGTAAAATGCCAAGTACCCTGTAAAATAATTAATTGTACTTTTTATTTTATTTGAAGACGCAGCTACTTTTTTTCTAGTCAATTTTATTATTAATATCTCCATATCTACATGTAAAAACAAATAAGACACTATTTTATTTATTTACATATTTATTTATTTTATAAATCAGTAAAGTATATCTGTAAAATCCCCCAGTAAAATAATTCACTGTAGTTTTTATTTTATTTGAAATTGCAGCATTTTTTTTTTTTTTTTGCATTAATTTATTTGGGAAATCAATACAGAATAGTGTTTTTAATTTTGAAAATATTTTGCACATAAGTGTACTGAACCGACTTACCCACAAAAACAGTGTAAAATGCAGCGTGCGGGGACAAACCTGTACTAATGTGCAGTACATCGATACGTGGAACAGTGAGATTTGTGCATTAGCATGAGCTCAGGGTGATGGTAAATGAGAGGCTATGAAAATACATTAGAAATAAGGTCATGCCTCACGCAGGATCCAGTGTATGCATGTGTGTGTGTGTGTGTGTGTGTGTGTGTGTGTGTGTGTATGCAGCCTCCTGGGTGAATGTGTGATTAGCCTAATCCCAGCAGTCACAGCTCTGCTCCCCTGATGTGGATGGAAAGATTCAGATGGTGATACGCTGCCACTGAGAGGAGCCATGTCAGAGCTGCTGCTTCTGCTGCTGGCAAGAACAACAACAAAAAAAAACAGAAAGAAAGGAAAGGAAAAAAAAATAAATAAAAAAAATAAAACAACTTTCACCCCGCCGCCATCCTCCAGACAGCAGGGACAAACCAGTGCAACGCTTTCATTCCAAAATGCTACAAATCAATTTAGAGGGAGAAAAGGTACAGCGGCAGATTCAACAGTCAATCACAGCTGCAGATTTAGGAAATACAGGTTAATTGCTTCAAATCGTGTTAGGTTTTTTTTTTTTTTTTTATGTTTACTTCTAAAATCAACCTCATTAAGTCGTCTAGAATAAACACCATTCAGCCTGATTTCAATGACAGATGTTTTATTCCTTTTTTTCCGGGTTCTTCCATGCTCGTGTCCAGGCCTTGGTCGACCAAACAAATTAACTATCAGTGTAAACAGAGACGACCCCACAACATTGAAATTCCAGCCCTTTAAACTTCTTACTCCTTCGCCCCTGCGATGCCTTCAAGGTCTCTTTCACTTCAATCCTGAGCGTTTTGGGTATTCAATCTGCATTGGTGACATCAGCACCATCACAAGGGGAGCCTCTCCTTCTTGATTCTTATTGGTTAATCTGGAAGCAAATAGCAGAGAAACGGCCAGGGTTGCATGGTAATAAATAGAATATGCCAATCAAATTAAGGCCCGGGGTGTCAGTTTGGACAGAGGCGAGAGTGATCTGCTGTAGGTGGAGCGCAGCGGCCGGCCATACCTCATTTTATAGGTCATTGGGCTCATTTGGAGGTGGGTTCAGGATGCAGGTGTTGGGGGTAGAACGAGGAGCGAGGCTGTGAATATTCAGCCAGAAATGAAGGAAGAGTCTCTGTTTTGGTTTCATTTTAACACATAAACACCCAGTGCTACTCATGTGGTTGTTTCCAAATGATTTTTTCTTCTCCTTAACCAAAAAAATTTCTTTTAAATATGTCACAATTATTATGAATTACACCTGTGTTTTTTTTTTTTTTTTTTGCATGAAAAGTAAATATTAACCAATATTTTCCCCATCACATGATTGGTAGGTAATGGGTTTTGTTTGTTTGTCTGTTTGTCAGGAGCTTTATGCAAAAAACTACTACTGAATTTTTTTTCTCTTGAACCCTTTGTTGTTGTTTTTTTTTTTGCTTTTTCCACCTCACAGGGACTATAACATAAAATATAGATTTATTTATTTTTTACTGACCCTAAATTTAAACTAAAACTATTAAAACTCAAACATTACTCCTTCACCAATCTTACTAACATAATTTGTGACTTGATGCATTAACTCTTTGTGTTTGTATCATTAGTGATTAGCATTAGCAATTAGCATTAGCATTTGATGACCCTTTACTATCATCTCTACTGTTTGGTTGAGCACCTTTTCAAAAAATTAGGATGAGAATTATTTATGTAAAATAGTTCAAATGAAAAAAAAA
>CM035804.1:18242326-18347326 GCA_020466265.1 Siphamia tubifer | reverse complement strand
CACCTGCCGACCACAGCGGACTCAATAGGCCTTGACGTGATCTGTGGCGAAGGCCTAATTACCTTACATCAACTTTATGTTTTGTTTAGGTTTTGATCAAACGTACGTCATACCACATAGATTAATTGAGCTCTGCACGAGTTCTGCATTTGCTATTTATAAATTCCGTCTTGTAGCCTATTGGTAAATTCATCATTTGTAAAGATATGCTAGGGAGAAATCACAAAGTTTCCTCTTTATAGTCTACACTACAATGCAAAAAAGTTACTAAGAACAGGAATTGAGTAGATTTTCTGATGTGACATCTGTATCTGTTTTCCAGTTAACTACACTCTGGTTTTAATGTTAGCCAACATTAACTGTGTGGACACAAGAGACAGGGGGAGGACGGAGTTTATTCATTCTCGTCTCGTAATGGGCGTCTGCCATAGACTATTTCAGTAAACCAGTCCCTCTCATTTACGTTACTCATTTATTCAGACTCATCGACACTCACTAATGATATTCAGTATTCAACAGCTGGTTTGTTTTTGACAGCTAGCTAACCAGCAGGCTCTTCTGGACTGCTGCTCCTCACGATATAACTAAGAAAATAATTAAAATCCCATTACCTTATTAATTTGAGCCATCTCCTCTTCTCTTTCTCATCAGCTGGAAAATTAAATAATGACACTTCCTCCTCGTCATCTGTATTTGTTTCTGATCTGTTTAAACAGCGGCGTACTGTATACAACACTGTGGCATTTTTACATGTACAACAATAGGGTTAAATTCAGCTCAGCTGTTGCTTGGGCCCAGGTATAGAATGATAATGTAGCGACTTACAAGACGGATTGGACAAAGGGCTGGTGTGGCTGCAGGTTTTTGTTCCAACCAACAAACAATTCACAGTTTGACCAATCAACTCTCTGAAGACTGAGATCAGTTGATTAAATGAATCCAGACTCGTGTGCTGCTGATACTTGGTTGGAACAAAAACCTGCAGCCACACCGTTTGTTTGTGGAATGGTTTACCCATCGCTACTTTAAGATGACGGAGTAGATGCTGGAAAGTTCGCAGAGGAGTCTGGAGAAAGTTAAGAATTACTAAACAAAATGGTGGATTATGGAGCTTAATGACGGCTGTTGCTTATGTCAAAAGAATTTAAAGATTGTTGATGTTTTCTCACATTCTTCACTCATTTGTGATAAAAGGAAATCGCCACCCATTGTTGTTCTTCTTCTATGGTTGTTTCTCTCCGAATCGTTGTTACTCCCGCCCTCTGACTCTTAATACTTCACTGTGATTCGTCAGCCACTTTCAGGGAAATCTAACCAAAAGTTACATTGAGCGTAACTAGACTACTACGGTAGCACGTAAGATTTGCTGCCACTAGGGGGGGGGGGGGGGGGGGGGGTCTAGCACGGCTAGGCTAGAAACCTTCCACTATAGCACAGGTGTCAAACTCCAGTCCTCGAGGGCCCGTGTCCTGCATGTTTTAGATATTTCCTTCTTCCATGTGATTCAGTTTAACCCTTTAACTCCTGAGAACTAACAAAATAATTGGTAACATGAACAAAGTAAGACACAAATGGCAGAAAATCAAAGAAAAATACTAAAATAAAAATAAAAAATAAAGAAACAAAATGAGCAACAAAAACTAAGAAATATTTCCAAAATGACAAATAATGTGGAAAATTTAGGGGGGAAAAATTACAAAAGAAGAAAACTAATATTGAAATCTAGTCCCAGCAATTTAAATTTTGCCTTTAAAAAATGTTTAAATAAATGAAAAATTTAAAAAAATCTTGCTTTTTTTGCACCTTTTCCATGCACAAATCTAAAAGGAAAACGGTTGAATTTTTCGGAATATTTAAACTAAATCATCCATTCAGAACGCATCAGCAGTGACACTTAAAGAGTTAATAATCAGCTCCTCATCAGACTGATAATAATGCAATGGCCTCCAGGTGTAATGGAAGAGGGAAACATCTAAAACATGCAGGACACTGGCCCTCGAGGACCACAGTTTGACACCCCTGCACTATAGGCTTTATGTATTCATGTAGTAGAAGCTGGAGAAAAAGCCCTTTTATCAGTATCATGACATGTAGTATATTATAAAGAGTTGCTAGATATCGAAAGATCTTGGGAAGAAAAAGAAAAAAACTCTGGAAAGATGGACTCACTGCAAGTTTTTATAGTGAAAATAAGAAAACAAATCCCTTTTAGACTAAGGGTTAAAATGTAAAACTGCGTGAGATATTATAACGTTTAGGTCAGAAGCTATATTTTTCACCCTGGATTGAACAAACTTCCACCAATAGTCTCACATTAAAGAAATTCTCCCTGACATATACAACCTGTGACAGTATATTACAAGTCCTGCCAAGGCACAAACCAGGGTTTTAGAAACACTGGATTCAAAATGCACCTTAGGGTGACTCTTAATGGATCTCTAACAAGCTAGTGATAAGACTCGTATTTCTTTGTCTTTAATGGTATTATTTGAAGTTTTGGATGAATATCAGATGTTTATGTTTTTGTTCATTGTACCTAAGAGGGTTATATTGTATTATAATTATTTACCTCAAATGGTACTGGTGTTTCTTGTAAAAATAGCTGAGAAATTATTATGTTTGTGGCATGATCCCAGTTTTCATCATCTCTGCAGACGACCACAATAAGTTATGACATGTTGCATCTCATAGTTAGTATATGTGTCTGTATTTACTATGTGTAACTGATCCAGTATCAGTACAACAGACATGTACCAGGGGTATTCACAGCAGCTTTTCTGCCTTTTTTTCCCCCCTCCATGAATTACATATTACAATGGAAATAGAAGATTTTGAGTGTTTTACATATTTTTTATGAATGTCATACTATATTGGGGATTCGATTGGTAAATTGAAGGTTTTGTGTGTTTCATATGTTTTGGATTTTTTTTGTTTGTTTCAGTAATAATGTTATCTCAGAGCACATTGTTATTTTTAGGCACTGCTCTTAGTTATTTCTCTTGATATGTTTTGGGTTTGTGTTTTAAAGAGCAAGTGCTACTTTTGTGGTAGTTCTTAAATTAATCTTTCTGTATACATAACATATTTAAAGTAGTGTATCATCTTTTATTATAGTATTATCCTCTGTATGAATTTAATGTATTTTCCTCCATTTAATTTACTTTAACTCCATCCTGAAACCCTCATTTACTCTTTTACACTAAAACAAAGAGAAAAATGTGCAGTTTTTATTATATTTAGAAGTTATTATGATAGTATTTTACTGGTCTGGTTAGATTGACTGAAAATGATTTAACATCCATGACTGTTAGTACCTTCAGTGTAAGTTTTGCATTTTACAAATTCATCCCAGGGGCCATATTGGACCTTTTGGTGGAGCGGATTTTGCCTCCGAGCTGCATGTTTGACACTGTATGGTAATGGTCATATGAAGATGTAATGCACAGGTGTCAAACATGCGGCCTGGGGGCCAAATCTGGCCCTCTGGATGAATTTGTGAAATGTAAAAATGACACTAAGATATGAATCGTTTTAGTTGAGGTTCCACATTCAGACCAATTCACTCTCAAAATAACCTTTAAATACTCACCAGTCAACTGTTTTCTTTTTGTAAATGTAATTTTTTTCATTATAGTTTCACTAAAACAATGTACAATTTAGCAAAAAAATCTCTATAACCAGAAGACATATGAACAAACTGAAATGTCTTAAGAGAAGAAAGTCCATTTTTAATAATATTCCACCTGTTACTAAATATTTTGTGTATTTGTAAGCGATAATATACACATGTAAGTGACAAACTGAAGCCCAATAATGTTAAAATTATACATTTATTTCAGTTTGTTCATGCTATTCACACTGTTTGAAAGGATGGTTTGTAGATGTAAACATTTTCATAATGTAAATTGACTTTTTTTGCTCTAAAATAGAGAGAACACTTGATTATTTATACAGTATATTTTTTCTTTTACTGGTTCGACCCACTTCTGATGAAATTTAGTTGAAATAAAATAAGTTTGACACCCCTGATGTAATGACTAAACAGATATATTATTGGCAAAATTATATAAAATTAGTTGAGGGAAACCATTTATTGTGTCTGTCATACTCATCCTCCATCTATAAAGGCTGTTTTGTTATAAATATTGCTTAAAATTAGTTGAAATATCCAAAGTGGGGTAGCACTAGATGAAAATTCTTGGAACAAGTCAAATAATTGATGACATCTCAATAAGCAAATAAATGTAAAAAAAAAAAAAAAAAAAAGATAAGATAAGATAAAATAGATAAATATTTGAAATTCAAGCCAGTTTATCTAAATCAAATGTTCCTTTTTTGGAGTGAATGTTCAAGTACAGCCACCATGAGAATCCTCCTCCACTGCATTCTTTATGATTCTCTTCAAATCGTTAGTGGATATAAATGTTTTACTTCATGTAATTCCTTTAGAGGAATCAAAAGATCTTTATTATATTAGGCCAACTGTCATATATTTACTGTCATCTTAAAATATGAGAATCATTAGTACACTCATCTTCATTTGTGTGACTTTAAATCAGTTGTGTCAAACTGTGGTCCTCGAGGGCCGGTGTCCTGCATGTTTTAGATGTTTCCCTCTTCCATTACACCTGGAGGCCATTGCATTATTATCAGTCTGATGAGGAACTGATTATTAACAATTTAAGTGTCAGTGCTGATGCATTCTGAATGGATGATTTAGTTTAAAATATTCCGAAAAATTCAACTATTTTCCTTTTAGTTTTGTGCATGGACAAGGTGCCAAAAAGCAAGATTTTTATTTTTATTTTATTTTATTTAAACATTTTTTTTAAAAGGCAAAATAAAAATTGCTGGGACCAAATTTCAATACTAGTTTTCTTCTTTTGTAATTTTTTTTTTCCAAAATTTTCCACATTATTTGTGATTTTGTAAATATTTCTTTGTTTTTGTTGCTCATTTTGTTTATTTTTCTAAATTTTTTTTTTTTTATGTTAGTATTGTTCTTTGATTTTCTACCATTTGTGTCTTACTTTGCTCATGTTACCAATTATTTTGTTAGTTCTCAGGAGTTAAAGGGTTAAACTGAATCACATAGAAGAAGAAGGAAATATCTAAAACATGCAGAACACCGGCCCTCAAGGACTGGAGTTTGACACCTGTGCTTTAAATCTTCCACGACCGTCGATCGTAGGGAATTAAAGAAGTCACAATTAATAGCACAGGGAGGAAATCTTTTGAGGAGTGAAACAGCATCAAATGAGAGGCGTTTTTATTTATTTAAAAAAAAAAAAAAAATCACCATGGGGTTGGAAATGAGTCAACTCACCTTAGCGATACAGACATACTTTTTGTTCCCACTTTCATCTCTGGAGTCGTCAGATTATGTAATCAGTCGACTTCAGGAGCACAGCCACGACCATTTACTGGAAACAGGTTGACCCTTGGACGTTGGCGGCTGGGAGGATCAAAAGCTACCTGCTAATGAGACAGCGAAGAGAGTGAGAGAGTGGAATAATAGAGCGAACGAAGGAATGAACGGCTGTGGGTTTTTTCCGCAGTGACTTTCGAAAGGCCTTCTTCACACCTGCCAGGCACTTTGTGTTTCTTCTCTTATCTGTCAGCGGTGAATGGATGATGCCATCCGGGCTTATTTATATGAATATGACAGCATATCTAAAGACAATGCCATCTGTCAAACAGTAATTGAAGAACCGCCTCCTCAAACAAAAAGAAATTCCCTCCTAAATCCTTTGAACCGTTTCTTTATGAACCCGGCAACCGAACAAACACAGAATTGGAGTTGTTTTTTTTTTTTTTTTTTATGACATCAGCAAAACTGAGTTAATCATTCGGAATGGAGGAGCTTTTTTTTTTTTCATTTTTTTGGTGCTTCTGCCAAGACGTTGATGGCGCCGAAGAGATGATACATGGTTCATCCGGGCGAACGTGATCCTCGCCGCGGCCGTACGATGACTAATCTGCGGCGTCTCCGCTCACACTCCGACCGGCGCTCGGCTCATTAGAAATGCTTTAAGCTCACCGGTATGGTTTACTCCTTCAAAAAGGCAAAGTGGGGGTGGGGGGGCGGAGGGGGCGGAGGAAGGGGGGTGGGTGGGTGGGGGGGTTGTGTTGATGCTCCGAGGCACGTGAAAAATAGCGGGAGTGACAGATGAGTGGTGGAACGTGGATGGAAGGAGACAGGCAGCAAAATGGAAAGGGAGGATCTGTAGTCCGGCTGTTTTAATGGAGAACAGAGAAATGATTCTTCACACTGACACTTTGAGTTGGTTTGTTAATTTATCTGTGCTACTCAAGACAAGGAGACATGAATAGAAACATTCATATATGACATGAGAGCCACAGACAAGCAGATATACCTCCATTTTGAATTTGGGAGAAGGTGAAGGAGTCCCAAAACTGTAAAACACCCCCAAATTTTGACTCACAATTCAACCACCACGACAGGATATAAGTGTTTATATTTAGTTAAGTTGGTTCCGTGGGTTAAATTCCTGTGCAGGTTTTAGGGGAAAATAACCATCATCTATATAAGAGGATGTCAAAATGGTTTTAGTCCAGATTAGTGATGTGTGGATCAATCCTAAAATATTGATACCTTCGATACCAGATCTTTCTGTTCTAAAATTCTCAATTCATAATATTGTTACTTTTGATACTTAAGTCATTTTAGGTAATGTCTATCTTTGACAGGAACATGATGAAAAGGAATTAAACTATTGAGATGTTGTCTAAATGACAGGAGGTTGGTGGGACTACTTTTCCTTCCGCCTGGGTAAGTGTTTTCAAAGGCAGGAGAGGTTCTGAGCAAAAAATCCAAACAGACTAAAGTAGAAAACTGTAAATATGATCTGGTTCCTGAACAAAAACCTGTGAATGAGGGAACGGTATCGATATTGTGAATGACAAATCGATTTTAGAGCAGAAAGATCCAGTATCGTAGGTATCGATATCTTAGGATCGATTCACAAATCACTATTTCAGATCTACATGTGACTCCTAAAATAATTCTGACATTATTGATTACTAATATGTCAGTGTAATGTTTGCATCTCATTATGTTGTATCACGGGTCACAGTGGTACAGTGGGTAGAATTGGATGGTTTGGTTTTGTCCTGCAGACCGTATGTTTGACACAACTGACCTATGGACAGGTATGCCTCCATCACCAATTTACTTTTTACTTAACAGGGTTTTTTTTTTTAATGTTATCTCAGTGAATGGTATTTATTTATTAACATCTGTGGCAGTTCTCAACTTAATCTTTCCATGTATTTAATTGTTTTAAAGTGATTTATCACCATTTACTATCACATTAACATTTGTATTTGGCTTTTTTTGAGTAAAACATATACTATATTCTATATGTAATGTAGTGATTATGTAGATGTTCATGCAAACTTGGAGTAAATGTAAAGATTATTTAATCAGAAATGAAAAAAACTGAATAAAAAAAGATGATTTTTATTCAGAAAATATATCAATAACTGAATGTAAAGATAATGTGCATGCACTTGAAAACCCTCGGCCTCATTTATCAGTCGCAGTACTGCCACCCTGTGGCCTGATTAGTCAGTGCGCACTAAAGCCACGGTTCTCAAACTGGGGTCCGCGGACCCCTAGGGGGACGTGGCGCATGTCCAGGGGGTACGCGAAATTATTCAAGTTTTTTTTTTTGCTGTTTTATTTTGAAATGCGGAAGTTTTATTTTGTAGCGAGCGGGCGGAAGTAACAGCGCTGTTTGACGCCAGCTTGACTAAATTGAGACGGAGTGAGTCACAGGCTATTTTTAGCCACCCTGCAGCGAACATGGATCGATTTTTGTGTTCGCCAAGTTCCTCAAGAAGGTTTTGTGTGTCTTTTGTTCTGTTTATTATTTTAAAATTATTTAAAATTGTTGTTTCTGAAGTGCTCATTTATATTATAATACCTGAAAATGTCGCTGGTTTGCACAAAAGCACTATTAAAAAAGGTTATCATTGTTTCATAATAATCATTGTTGAAGTGTTTTTTTTTTATCATTTTCAGTATCGCGAGGATGAGGGGGGACATGAAAAAATTTCACCCCTCCAAGGGGGACCTGGGCCAAAAAAGTTTGAGAACCCCTGCACTAAAGTATTTGCACATACGGACAGACAGATGGACGACTCTCTTCAGCCAGTGTCACTGAGGGTAAAAATAAGTGTCTCCATCTATAGTTATTTTACAAATGTTTTAGATTTTCCTGGTGAATCAATATTTTAGAAGATGGCGGTGATTACACGGTAATTACAGAGTCAACATCCAAATGGGTCACATTTGATAGTGGTCCTAAACACTTTTATTTACATGTATTGATAGGATTAGTACATACACAGGTATTAAACATTTCCCATCATGCTTTTGGTTTGGGTCTTCATGCATTCATATCCAGTTGTAGTTTGTTTGAGTCTGTTTTTTTTTTCTAAAAACATACTTAGGCCTTAAGTCTGAAGTCTGTTTCTTTTCTTTGTAATTACAAATCCCTAAATCACTTTTAAAACCGATGGACAAAAGTTTTCGATTGACTTTGTCCTCAACTTAAACAGACGTCGCTTTGGCCTGAAACACGGCAGCGTACAGTCGTCTTATCACATCCTCGACGCTGTTCGACTTCTGCGGTGCGTTTGTGCAGCTGTGCAGCTCTCCTCTGACACTCTGCACAGGCCTTGAAGGAACAGGCATTCGTCAGCTTCAAACAAACACGAAGACAAGAGGAGGCAGCGAGACAAGAAACGGGGCAGCGCGTGTGAACCTGAGTTCTGCCGACCTTTCATCGACGGCGGCATATTCAGCGGGGACGCAGACTTTCATAAGTGACACCTTGTGCTATCACAGCAGGGGCTGCTGCACATTTGAACACCTTCTACACCTTTATCTGATGGCAGAAGAAGAGCAGAGGAAACTCTCGCTGGGCTGGAGGCGGCTGATGGGGACATGTGCGTTGGATTGTGGGAAGGGAGAGCGGAGACGAGCGCGCCGCCAATGTGGCAAAACTTCCTCTTTTGTGTACAGGGAGGTGAAGGAGCCCAAGGTTCCTTTTATGTCTCTGTCAGACTCTGACGTATCATGGCCGTCGCTGTCATCTCTCACCCCTGTGGCTTCCTCTCACTCTCTCTCTTGACTTCCTGTTTCCTGTGCGGCTCCCTGCCTCGCCCACCCATCGGCTCCCGTGGCCTGGCAGCGTTGGGGGCGTGGCCAGCAGAGGGTGAGAGAGTTGAAGTGAGCAGGAAGTGGCTGACAGGAAGGATGGCAGGCCACCCTCCTCCTCCTCCTCCTCCTCCTCCTCCTCCTCCTCCTCCTCCTCCTCCTCCTCCTCCTCCTCTGTCCTCCACCTTCATCCCCTCTTCCTCCTGCTCCTCCTCTTCCTCACCTCTGCAGACAACCACCTGCGCCAAAATGGGGAAAAAAAGAAAGTGGTGCGCATTTCCTTTTTCCTTTTTTTTTTTTTTTTAACACTCACTTTCTTTAAGTGTTTCTTTCACAACTTTACTGGAGTACTGAGGATGAGGAGTGGTTGTGAAAATGAAAAACAATGCAAGTGGTTCTGTTTTATTAATAGCCAAAATGCAGAACTGTTACACTGCAACCACAATGAACAGAAAAAAATACAAATAAAAAGTTACAGAACTTTATTTTCATTAATTGTAATCGCTCAAACGGCTGTTTGGGATAAGTATCGATTTTCATTAGCAGGAATTAATTATCCATTGAGGAATTCATTAAATATGCACAATAAAAAAACAAAGGTAGCAGCAGATGTTGGGTGTTTTGGGTGTGCATTTATCATACTGTAGCTACCTACACTACGTGTTTTTTATGTAATTATCATCATACATCTGAATCCTCACTTGATTTAAATCACTTTAACCCTTTGATGTATACATTATGAGAACCTTAGTCAAGGTTTTTTTTTTCCTAAGAGTTTTTATTCCTCTTTAGTCATGAAAAAAAAAAAAAAAACAATGTGATTGAAATCTTTTTAATGAAACAATTTTTTTATGGAGTTAAAAAAAAAATTATCCACTCATCTGGACAACATGTGTTTAAGCTTTGAACCAAAGAAATGTGTAATATCAGAACACTATGAAATAAAACATATTTAATGCAGTTTTTGTTTGAAGAAACGACCGTTAATTACAGTCTAATAACTGCAATCAATTGATTTACAGGTAAACATGTTAGTGCAGATCATGTATTAAGAACAGACCAGTTACAGTAATGATATGAACTGACTGATATGGAACTAAAATAACCAAACCCTGTAGTGACCAGGATGTTTCAAAGAGTTAAAGTAAAGTTCTTTGACAAGCTATGGCTGACTCGCAGCTGTGAGGGAATCCATGGAGGAATGTTTGGAATCCATCAAGCAAAAGAAAAGATATTTAAGAAAGAAAGAAAAAACAAAAAACAAGACAGCGTCCACTTGTTTTGCAGTAAATTGGGAGGGAGTGCTCCCCCAATTAACATCGCTGTAAACAAGGCCAACAAAGGCCACACTTGAATAAGGGTACGAGCGTGGCGTACGCCGAGGAAGTCGCCAATTATTCAAGCGTCGTGTCTTTTGCGGGCGAGTATCTCTTTATTTAACATCAGAAGACATGAATGCAACTCCTGCCTGCAGCACACACACACACACACACACACACACACACACATGCACACACACACACATGCACATCCACGTACATGCTTGCTACTGTTAATCCCAGCAGCCTTAAATAATTTATCAAGTGTGGATTTCCCCTAAAATAAATGACTTTGTTTTCAAATGACGTTTTTCCTCATCATATGTGAATAATGAGAGGAATAAATAAAAGAACTTCAAAAGCAAAAGAGAGAAAAGGGGTAGGGAAAACACACACACACACACACACACACACACACAAGAACAATACAACTGTTGTCATAATCATCAGAAATAATTATATGTGTAAAAGCAGAAAAGATAATAATCATAACTACAATTCAGGTATGGTTTGTAAAATAGAGCAGGATGTGTAAAAAAAATTTCATTAAATTAAAAATGAGGTGACGTCTTAAAACACAGGAAGCACACACACACACACACACACACACACACACACACACATATTCACTAACACACACACACTTATTTTTATGACTCTCGTCTTCAGTTATGTCTACAGCTGATTGATTTAATTAGTCGAACATACATGTGCATAATTAATGTCACATATTAACAGCTCTAAATGTATCTCAACACATCTTGTGTGCACATTTATTTTGCAGGCACACTGGAATAAATCACAGAAAACCACAGTGCTTAAAAAGGGACAATATTTCTTTACGTACTTGAAAACAGGCAATTAAATATTAATAATTTACTGCTACACTTCTGGGAAAAAATACAATATTTACATTATATTTAATTGCTCTGTCACTGTTCTTCGTTTTTCTTTATTTTATTTTTTTTTTCTTTTATGCTGTATTGATGGGATCAGAGTTGAAAAGATCAAATACTGTAAAAGAGTGTTATTTGTTAAATGTAGTTTTTTTTTCAGGTTTTTCCTCCAGCATCTATATCCTGGACGTGGAATGTATTTAACCTCATATCCAACCTGCTGTTTACAGAAATGTAAAACCAGTTAGTGTTTTTTTTTTTTGTTTTTTTTTTTTTTTTCTCGCCGCTCTGTATTAAACGTGGGGTCAGTTGTCGTGTAAATTTATCTCCAAAATATTCCTGTGAAGTAGAAAATCTTGTCTTTTTTTTTTTTTTTCTTCATTTCATCCAATTGTTCTTTCAGTCTTTACCATGTCTTTTTTTTTTTTAGTAATTGATCATATCAACTCCCAGCTCTCAGTTCACAGGGGTGTTATAGGAATGCATAGTTAATTGTTAATGTAAGAAAAAAAAAAAAAAAAAAGAAGAAGAGGAACTATCAGGCAACACTGAGGTAAAAAAAAAAAAAAAAAAAAAGCACAAAGCATGGAATTGGTGAAGCTGTCTGTCAGTGCTGTTTTTCTTTTTTTCTTTTTTTTTTTTCCCATAGTATAACACAAATAAGCGAACATGCACTTAGGAACTTAACCTCCTTTCCTGCCCACCCAACCCCCCCCCCCCTTTTTTTTTTTTACCCCCCCTTCTCCCACCCCTCCCTATCCTCCCCAAAAATCAGAGAGAATTCAGCCGGGCGCATTTTGCAGTGAGGATAAGCACCGTGGTTAAGGTTTTGCTGATTTTCATGTAATGACTGGCAGCCGTAACACCTGGCACTGTGAAATCTAGAAATTAGCACACTCCGGGGAAACAAATTGCTTTGTTGATGCAGAATGTTATAGGAGGGAAAAGAAACAACATCAGTTTGATATTGGCTGCGACTGCACTTGTATCTGTGTGTTATTTTTCGTAAGTTCTTTCTAAAAAAAAAATAATAAAAAAAAAACAACAAACATACAGGACATTATGTCAAGTCACATTTGCAAAACTTTAAGATCTTGACCATGCTGCTGTTTCTTAAATATAGTGTGAACTAGTGTTTAGGAATCACACAGGGAATATAGTGGTAATTACAATTATCTCCATTCAACTCCAGACGGTGCAGCCTCCCTCAGACCCTTCAGTCTAACGTTAACCTGCACTTTAAACCCAATGTAATCCTTGGGTTTTATCTGTGGAACATATGTTTTTATTTTCCCCTGTACGTCTCATTTACAGACACAGACGGTAAATATTGATGTTTTATATGATATGAGAGGAAATCTGTGGAAGCTACACACACTATTCAGACATGTACGGTGTGGATGTTTTGAAGCTGAGGTGTCATCAAAAGAACAAAACAAAACAGAAATGCTTCGTAAAAGGTCTTTTAAGCTTTTATTTTTATGTGCATTTTATTTCCAAACACTTGAATATCACTTTGCATTTGCAGTCTTGCTGGGGGAAAATAAATCACACTATGTTAAATAAAGAATATGAGCTGAACGTGCTGTATATTATTACAAAATAATACATTTTAAGTTGAAATGTCAATGTTGCAGAAGAATTAAGAAATAAACTAGACATTTCTACAGTTTACAATCATGAAGATTTACACTTTTTGCAGAAAAATTATGTGCATTTTTGTCTATTGGTTAATAAAATATGCATGCATTTCTGCAGAACGATCTATAAAATTATTTATTTAGGATCAGGGTGAACTTTTTATTCTTCCATATGATACATTTCTTTTGCATTCACATTGGAAACAAACATACACTAGAATTTCACAGTCAGCATAATCACAATTGGGCTTTAAATCCAAGTCTGTATGTATATTATGTAGCACCTTCCACTCCAATGGAAAAATAAATAGACATTCTTATAAAAAAACTAAAATTATGTAATTATAAATTATGTAATTATGCCAAAATTATTAGAAAGGTTCCACCTTAGTCAGATATACCTATGTAGACACACACAGCCTTGCATTAATTCTTCATTTACATTTCAGAGCTAGTTTTACAGTGAAGCTTTGGCTCCTGTCATTATCCACAGTCATGTTTTTCTTCTTTTTCTTCATTTATTTATTATTTTTAACACTAGCACATGCCCATAACTGTCACCCTCTTTCAAACTTCAAACCAGGACAGAAGTAAATAAATATCCTCCTGACATAGATTCAACCACTGCCTGTTTTATATACACATATATAATGTATGTATCATCACGAAAAGTAAAGTTTTTTTTTGCTCGTCTTTGACCCTTTCCTTAATGATGTCCGATGTGGGGGAGCCGAGCCACTTCCAGTCTTCCCAGAAGCCCTTTCGCTTCCAAGTGGAGCACCGACGGAGACACATTTTAGCAGAGGATAAAGATCTCTCCCTCTCCGCTGAGGCATCTTCTTATCCTGTCAATCAGCGGCCCGCCTCCGCCCCGGCTCTGCGCGGGGCTGAGCAGCTTGGCAGAGATGCAGGGTGATGATGAGAACTCGTCGCAGCCTAGCAGGGTTTCCTCCTCATCAAGCTCAGAACAAAGGGGGGCCTGGTCCGCTCGGCTGCTCTAAATACAGCCTGCAACATGCCCCAGCCAACTGCTTAACAGACTCTGCTTTTAGATGCAGAAGTGAAAATAGACGTGTGGATGCTCGAATCGGTAGATCACGGGGGTGAGGCGGGAGGTTGGACTTCAGCAGTTTAGTTTCGAAGTTGGATGAAGTGGAGTTACAGAAGAAGTCAACGCTTTATGTGAGCTGTTTCTGTTTTTTTTTTTTTTTTTTTTTTTTTTCCCTTTTTCTTTTTAGATTTCACTGCCAGCACGTTTCAACAAAAATAAAATCATTAACCCCTTACTGGGCAAGTGACTATTTTTGGTTATTGGCGAATAAATTACAAGACAGTTATATTGAAGGAACAATGTTAGGTACAGTGTGGTCTATAGGGTCTGTAAGGTCCACCTCTGCATGAACATTCAGTGGACCTGTTTAGTTAGGTACCATGAAGTAATGGTACTAATATACTGCCCTACAAAGTAAAAAGGCAGTAATGACATTTTTTTTTGTCAAAAATGAGTTATTGTGTTTTTTTAATCAATAGTTTACAGTCAATCATTGTATTAGACTGAAACAGATTTTGGAATTACTGACAGTATAAGGTGCACTGTCAATGAATGGATTTTATGAAGGTTTTACATATATAAGGCGCATTAACTGAAGTCAAACTCATGAGATAAAAAGCCAAAATAATGACATAAAAAGTCAAAATTATGACATAAAAAATCTAAATTATGAGATAAAAAGCCAAAATAATGAGATAAAAAGTCAAAATTATGAGATAAAAAGCCAAAATAATGAGATAAAAAGCCAAAATAATGAGATAAAAAGTCAAAATTATGAGATAAAAAGTCAAAATTATGAGATAAAAAGCCAGAATTATGAGATAAAAAGTCAAAATTATGAGATAAAAAGCCAAAATAATGAGATAAAAAGTCCAAATTATGAGATAAAAAGTCCAAATTATGAGATAAAAGCCAGAATTATGAGATAAAAAGCCAAAATTATGAGATAAAATGTCAGAGTAAGAGAGAACTTCTAAATTCCCAGTCACTAAGCACAACCAGAGTTAATCCATATATAAGGCACACTGTGGTTTTTGTAGAACTAGGTAATATACAGTAACAATAACTGCCTCATGTCCAATAATCTACCTCCAACTACTGGGGCTGAACAACAACAGAACTTTAAGGTCATTTTTCTCAGTTTGGTGTCTGTGCAGTTACTGCCTTTTTACTTTATAGGGCAGAATAAGTGTACCTGCTTTGTTACGTACCCTGAAGTAATGGTACTAATATACTGCCCTACAAAGCACAAAGACAGTAACGATCATTTTTGGCCAAAATGAGTTATTGTGTTTTTTGTAACATTCAAATCATTCTTTGTCATGTAATAAAATATTTCATCTCAAATGTCTGTCGTTTTGGAGAAAATTGCTGGGTGTTTATACAGTAACTGCAAAAAGTACTAGTAAAACAAAATAAAAACACAGTAAAGACCATTACTGTGTTCTTACCAATGTACATTTAGGACCCTGCCCCAATAGTTTACAGTGAATCACTGTATTAGACTGAAATAGATGATGGAATTACTGTATTTTCTGCACTATAAGGTGAACTGTCAATGAATGGAAGGTTTTTCATATATAAGGTGCATTAAGTGAAATTAAAATTATGAGATAAAAAGTAAAAATTATGAGATAAAAAGTCAAAATTATGAGATAAAAAGTCAAAATTATGAGATAAGGGCATATTGACATCATTGACAAACCTTGAAGAGCTAATTCTCTAGGTCAAGGTCACAAAAAAAACTTTTGAACTATTCATTTTACAGACTTCCACTGCGCACCAACATGTGCATCAAAGTCTATTCACACCCAAATGTGTGTGTGTGTACACTTTGACCTACTGTTGACCCAAGAGGTCAGGAGTCACTCAGTCAATATCCCCCAAAACGAAAAGCCAGTAGAGATATAAACTTGGCTATTGTTATTAACAGATAGGAAACCTGGCATGGACTTTTAAATGGCACCATGACCTTTGACCTTGAGTGAAATTGAAAGGTAAAAAGGTCACATGATGTCATAACTCCAAAATGAGTGATAATAAGTCCTCATTTACTATTATTGACAGATAGGAAACTACCTGCAGACTCCTAAATGGCAGCATGACCTTTGACCTTGAGCTATCCTGAAAGATCAAACCCATAATCTCACGTTTAAACGGTTAAATGTCCATTAAGAACTACAACATTTGCGATGGGGTGGGGTTTCTTGTGCCTGGTATGACTTGCCATTTATGGATAAGGAACCAAATGTGGTAATTTAATTTCTCATGAGTGAACTAAACATGTTTTAAACATTTTGAAAATGTTTTCACTAAATAAAGTCTTCGAATAGAATAGGTAGAATTTTTTGAATTGTCATGTATTTCTATGACACACTTTAAAGGCTGATCCTTTTATGGCACAAGTGACAATCTTAGGTCCATGTGGTCGACAGGGTTTGTAAGGAACAGTGAGTGTACATATGTGTTCAGTACCAGAGGTGGTCAAAGTACTCGCATTCAGTACTTAAGTAGAAGTACAGCTACTTCTGTGAAAATATAATCTGGTAAAATTAGAAGTACTGATTCAACTCTTTTACTGAAGAAAAAGTTGTTGTTTTTTTTTTTTGCTACGAATGAAATAATACTTATTTAAGCAGGAAAAACCAGAAACATTTCAAAAATATCCCAAAAAATAAAGCTTTTAAAGGTGGGTTACTGTGTAAATGATGTGTTTTATTGGGTCATGGTACAGAATAGGTGTCCTAAATAGGTGATTAAAAAAAAAGCATCATTATGAGATTTAAAAAAAATCTAAATTGTGAGATAAGAAGTAAAAATGATGACAAAAAAATCATAATTATGAGATAAGAAATGGATAATTATGATATAAAAGTCAAAGTTATGATATAGTAAGTCACAAATTCTTATTTACTGATTTACGATTTATCATTCATACTGTCACATTCATGTAGTTTGAAAAAGTAATGAGTCTGTTCTGAGAATGTAAAGAGTATAAAGTACAGATATTTATACAAAAATGTAGGGAGTAAAAGTAAAAAGTTGAATGAAAAATAAATACTCAAGTAAAGTACAGATACCTAAAAACTGTTCTTAAGTACACTAATGAAAGTACTTTTACCTAATTACTTCCACCTCTGTTCAGTACCATGAAGTAATGGTACTAATGTAATTTATTTAACCTATATTTAATCAAGATATTTCCCTTTCATATTAAGAGTTTCTTTTCCAGGGGAAACACATACAGGACGACACAGTTAAAACACATAACAGACACATTCCACAATAAACACTTCGTAAAAATAACATTTATCTGCAGATTAAGAAAAACAAGTGCAAGTTACAGAGATACTCAAGCGTGAAAAGGAAATTAACTGAGTTTCCAGTGTTTCTGTAGGTGATGCCATGTATAAAGTAGAGAGGAAACTAAAGCCCTTTGACCTATTTCTCTACCAAGGCATGGAACAGAAAGTAATATGTGATTATTTGTACAGAGATAATCAGTAGAAGAGTTTCTCTTTTCACTTAATGTACAAATGTACATATACAAGAGGCCAAGTAGTGCCTCACATATAAATATGATGTTCAAAGCACTTATGTCGCAAGGTTATAAAATGTACAATTCTTTCAACTTACTGTACATGGGTTGTTCCTGCATATAAATAAAAAATACAAGAATTAATAAAGAATAAAAATTCCTGTATTTTTTTAGTTCTTTTTTTGTCTTTTGTCTTTATTAATCTTGATTTTCTACATATTAATAATACAAAAATACAAATGTAACAATAACAGTAAAAATATAAAACGTCATGTTACATCCTCCAATAACACACGATGATTGAAATGTTCAACTTCAGAGTTTGTCTCAGTGCTGCGTAAAGAGTGAATGGTTTAGTATTGCTGCTTACTGTCAATGGTTGTAACAGTCTTTAAAAAAAAAAAAAGTCAGAGTTATTGGAATTGAGTAACATTTAAAAAAAAACAAAAACAAAAGAAAAACAAAACAGTGATTATTATTATTATTATTATTATTATGATAGAAGTTTAAATAGATTTGGCTGAGTATGTTTGCCTAATGTGGATATTGACATGTGTCTGGATGAGCACTAAAATATATATTCCTTTCATCTTACTTGTGTTTCTTTGTATTATTCGACATTAGTTATAGGATTCTTTTTTGTTTTTTTTCCAGGAACCAAATATGGTAACTTCATTGATCTTGATTTTCTAGATAATAAAAACATAAAATGTTACAAAACTAATAAAAATCTAAATGTGAAATACTGTCCTATTACATCCTTTAATAACACACGATGGTTGAAATGTTGAATTTCAGAATACTTTTGAGTGCTTTGTAAAGGGTTAATTATTTAATTATTATGTTATTCTCTCTCTCTCTCTCTCTTTCTCTCTCTCTCTCTCTCCCCTTGTGTGTAAACACAGTCAGACCTCAACCAGAGGAGACATGGCTGCTGCAGGTAAGACAGGAGTGGTGGGTCTGACAAAAAAAAGAGAGTGACAGACACACATCGTATGTGTGGAAGTACTTCACCTTAGATGAAAAAAAAGGCACATCTGCTAGCTAACGAGGCATCTGCTAGCTAACCTGAGTGGTATGAGCAGCAGCGCAGACAACACACATTAAGACAACACGCTCTTTTTTCCCCCAAACATGATGTGGACAGTGTGGTGTGCATGTTGGCGGCTGCTGACTTAAACTTTTTGCGCTTAATATGAAAAGTGAGGATGTGTGACAGACGTCTGGACAGTCCGGTTTTAGAACTGTGGGTCCAGACAAAATGTGGACATATGTTCACCTACTGATGTTGTTCAGTTAAAATTTAACAGAAAACTCAAGGTTAACATTAGCCTTTGTTTTGTTAGGGTTAAAATGTTGATGCTTGTGTCCTGTCAGTGGACATTGTTACGTTGCAGTGAAGTTTAATACTATATATATATATATATATATATATATATATATATATATATATATATATATATATATATATATATATATATATATACATATATACACACACATATGTACAGACAGACAGACAACAGACATAGATAGATAGATAGATAGATAGATAGATAGATAGATAGATAGATAGATAGATAGATAGATAGATAGATAGATAGATAGATAGATAGATAGATAGATAGATAGATAGATAGATAGATAGATAGATAGATAGATAGATAGATAGATAGATAGATAGATAGATAGATAGATAGATAGATAGATAGATAGATAGATAGAGCAAACTTATTGGAATTGAGTAACATTGCTCAAAAATATATTTTATTTTTCCTAATTAATTAATTCTCAGTTGTTTCTTTTTTATTATTATTTATTTACTAATTGGCCAACCCAAATATGGTAACTTCATTGACCTTGATTTTCTAAAGTATAATAATAACACTTCACAAAAGTACTAAAGTCATATGTCCTCCAATAACACATTAAGGTTGAATTGTTAAATTTCAGAGAATTTCTCAGTAAACTGCAAAGAGTTAAACCACTATTGACAGATGGTAGATTAGTCAGAAGATTTTAAGTCAAATTTTATGTGGCAGTTTCATTCTAGACGCTGTAATTCTAAGCAAGTTTTGAGTATTTAGTATTTAGTGAGTTTACACAAGAAAAAAAAGAACTCCACAAACACATTCAGATTTATTTGATGTCATATGTTGTGATAGACACCATTGTTCCTCGATGCACAAAGTCACAAGTGGAGAAAAAAGAAAAAGGAAAAAAAAAAAAACAATTGAAAAAGGGGAGACTGGTGAAGAAAGACTATCAACACAACATATTGTTTTACATCTGAGAACTTAATGCTGCTTAATGCTGTTGCTGGTGTAAACTTAAACATACAATGGTTTTATATCACATAATAAATGATGTGACGTCGTGTATGTGTGTGAGCAGATCATCCAACTGAATGTCATGAATGATCAGATTTAATACTACTCAACTTCTGCTGAGACTCGTCTGTTTTCTGTGTGTTGCATCATGAGACAAAGTATAAAGTATACCAAGTCTTCAAAAAGACTTTTTTCTCAGTTTGATGTTACATCTAATGTCATGTTTTAGATTTTTAACTTTCTATATTTAGTCTGAAATGGCTACACAGCTGCATATACATATTCATACACATCAGCATCTTAACTATAAAAGACAATTGAGTATTTTGATCCTTAAGTGTCTTTTACACACGCAAATATATATATATATATATATATATATATATATATATATATATATATATATATATATATATATCAGTGATGCGCGGGTTAGTGTACGCTTTTTTAATTAAGCCACCCGTGGCTTGGAATGCAATGAAATATATATAATATTTCAAATATATTTGATATTTCAAATATAATATATTTGAAAAGAACAGACTCAGGTTGTTTCTCGAGCCACATTTTAAAAATTTAATCAATGGGTCTTTATGAACATCAAATGACCTTACTCACATACCTGCATTTATTTCCGTGTTAAAATCCGATGTCAATGGGGTCGACAACCTGTAACACCCAAAGAGACATTTGAACCTGGTTTCCACGGAAAAGAAAACACTGGTAGCTGCTCATCATCTTTAAAAATCTCAGTGAATGTGTCCCACCTTCATGGTGCTCAAGACGCTTTACATTAGACTCACATTCAGACACACACTCATACTCCAGTGGGTTTCTAAGGTTCTGTCAGTCCTACTGGGAGACTAAATCAGGGTTCAGTGTCTTGCCCAAGGACACCAGGACACAAACCACCAACCTCTTAGTCTTTGGTCGACCCACTATACCAACTGAGCCACAGCCGCCCCGAATTTCTATGACAACCCGTTCTCGAATTAGAGCCAATAATGTAATTGTGACCTTTCTGCTAAATATGACCTTGACCTTTGACCTTTACTCAAATGGATCATTGCATCTGACGCGCATTAGCTATATCTATATGCACATGTAATTTCATGGTCATATCTCAAGTATTCATCGAGTTATAACATATGTCTCTGCGGACACACACACACACACACACACACACACACACACACACACACACACACACACACACACACACAGTGATTACATTAATCTCTCCCAAATCAATGTTGGGTGAGATTAATAAAACTGTAGCACTGTGACAGAATATTCACAAAATGCTTAGGAATTTGTATTTAGAGGCAAAATGTTAATGTTTAATCTAAACATAGGTGTAGATGCTTGATCAGGATTAAAATGTACTACCTGTGGCATTTGGAGAGATTAGATTAGATTATAATAGATTAGATTAGATTAGATTAGAATAGAATAGATTACATTAGATTAGATTAGATTAGATTAGAATAGAATAGATTACATTAAATTATTTTAGATTATATTATATTTGATTAGAATAGATTAGAATAGAATAGATTACATTAGATTACATTAGATCAGATTAGATTAGATTAAATTATTTTAGATTAGATTACATTATATTACATAAGAATAGATTATATTATATTATATTATATTATATTATATTATATTATATTATATTATATTATATTATATTATATTATATTATATTATATTATATTATATCATATTATATTATATTATATTATATTATATTATATTATATTATATTATATTATATTATATTATATTAGATTATATTAGATTATATTAGATTATATCATATTATATTATATTATATTAGATTAGATTAGATTAGATTAGATTAGATTAGATTAGATTATATCATATTATATTATATTATATTATATTATATTATATTATATTATATTATATTATATTATATTATATTATATTAGATTAGGTTAGATTAGATTAGATTAGACATATGGTCAGTGGTATAACCTGGGGTCTTTGGGTGTTTCAGCTCCCTCAGTCATCACACACATTCACGTCCAGACCCAGCCTGTGTCCCAGCAGCCTTTGCCCACAGATCTGCCTTCTTTATCCATAACCATCTTGTGACTTTTTTCTGCTTGTTTCCTCCTCTGCCTCCCTGGTGAGGCCCAGCAGCTTGAACACTTTGCTGAGTGAGCCCCCCAGTGAAACCTCGACAGCCCACCTCTAGAGGTTCACAGTACGTTCCCCAGCCTGGCCTCTTCCAGTCATCCACCAGCTCCTGGTACTTGGCACGCTTCCTCTCATTCGCCTCGTCCATGTGTTCTTCCTACAGAACTGTAATCTACAGGATGATCAGTTGCTTGGTAGAGTCAGACATGATGATCATATCTGGTCTGAGCCATGTTGGTTTTTATCCTGGCTGGGAAATTCAACTCTTTCCCAAAGTCCACTTCAATTATCCAGTCAGTGTTACATTGTGGACTCTTAGTGTCTTGTTTGTCTTCCTGTTTTTCTGTCATTCTTAGTGTCTGGGCTTTTATTTTGTTCTGTTGGTTCATGTTCACTGTCTTGCTTTACTTCCTGTCACTGGTGTTGTCCCGCCCCTTAATTTAACCTCATGTGGTTCAGCTGTTTTGGGTCTTATATAAACTACTCCTGTGTATTTGTCTGGTGCGAGTTTGTCTTTCTTTATGAAGCAAATAAGCAGTTTTGATTCTGGTCTTGTCCTCACTATGTATGACTTTGGTTTGTTGTCTGTTGTCTGTCCCATGTCTGGTTTTTGTCTAATTGTTGCCACCTGTTGCCTGACCCTGTGCCTGTTCCTGGATAAAGAGTTTGCCTCACCTTCATCCGTTCTGTTTTGGATTCTAACCCTGGTTTTGACCCATGGCTGGACACTGGTAAAGAGTTTTGGATTGTCCTCTTTTTGTGAATTTCTGGGTTTGTCTCTCGTCTGTTTTTTGACCACCCTTTTGCTTTGCCCCTCAGTTGCTGGCCTGACCGTGTCACCTGACAGTTCCTCATTCAGTAACCCAGGCTTCTAAGAAATACTGTTTATTTTATATGATTTTTATTGAATTTTACAAGAACATACAAAACAAGACTCGTCTCACATATACTTAAATACACACACACACACACACAGGGAGACATAGGGTCATTAGTTCTTGGATAGCATGGAGTAAATTCAGATACATATATAAAAAAAATAATATGAAATTAAATATTAAACACTGAATACCAGTTGAAAAATTGAAGAGAGAAAGGGGGAAAAAAAGTTCATGTTTGTTTTTTTTGTTGTTGTTTGTTTGTTTCCATTTCCCTCTTCCTCCCCTAGACTGTTTTTTTTATAATAAAACCTGTAAAGACGTACTTCTGTTCCTGAGTCTTACTTTTGAGTTTCTGGTTTCTGAAGCCTTATCAGGCAGAGGTGAGGTCTGGTTTTGCCCATCATTGTACCCTGGGCTTTTCTCTGGCTCTATGGAACACGATGGTCTTCGGCTGGTGGTTACCCTATGATGGTGTCGATGGCTGTGGTTGTCAGCAACTGCCCCGACCACCTGAACAGGGTGCCAGTGATAAAAAATAACACCGGTCTGCCAGTGTTTTTGGGCAGCTGCGGAGGTAGTTAGGGTTAAATATAAATAAGGGTCCTCACAAGTAAAATAGAAATGATGTAGCTCTATAAATACATTATATACAATTACATAAATATGAACAATAAATGAGTAAACCAAGAAAAATAACAAGTAAAATGAACAACGTAAGTCACAAATGGAACAAAATTGAAGAAAAATCCGAGAAAAAAAAAAAAAAAAATTTGGAAAAATTAGCAACTAAAACTCATGAATATTTACAAAACAACAAATAATATGAAATAATTTGCAGAACAATTAAGTAAAAACAATTAAAAATAAATAACTTAGATTGTAATTAATTTGGTTCCAATAGTTTTAGTTTTTGGCTTTTTCTTTTTCTTTTTTTTTTTTAATATCTGTTTATCTCCATAGCTCAGTTCAATGAACAAAAACTCAGTAAAAACACAGATTTAAAACATTTTTGTTGGAATTTTTCTGAATATTTAATGTAAAGAATCCATTCAGAATACATCTGACCCATCAGGGGTTAAAGGGTTAAACATATAGTCTACCCAACGTCACTTCTTTCTCTTTCTGTTTTCCACACATCCATGTAAACATTTCAGTCCAACATCTACAATAAATACTCCCCCCTCCTCCTCCTCCTCCTCCCCTCCTCTCACCCCTCGTTGTGTCACAAATGAGCAAAGCAACGACAACATGTTCGAGTTTATCATCTCGGGCGCTAATGCAGAATGGCGTCGTTTAAACGGACAGACCCAACTCTGGACACTGCATGTGTTAAACTGTCAAAAAACATCCACCGCACACGCACACACCTCCCTACGCTATCGGTACCTCCCCCTCTCCTGAGGCTAGCGGCTGCCTCGCCTTGTCCCGGGCCTGTCTGGTTTGCTGTAGGCATGATGGTAAGAGAATGAGGGGGGGTACTTCACCTCTCCTTACTCTCTTTCTCTTCTTTTTTCTCTGTATTTCTTTATGTCTCTCTATCTCTCTCTCCAGGGCAACATGTCACCTCTGTTTACATCTGTCCTACTCTGCACAAGAGGAAAGAGAGATCAAGTGCTACGCGTTAAACGGACATCTCTGCTAATACAGATCCAACTGTAAGTCTGAGCAGACTGCAGACACTGGGTACCACACGCATGTCACGCTGACTGTGATGATTGTCTCCTTCACGGCCTGTGTGCTGCGGGGCTTGTTTCCCATCTACATCACATTGATTTATATGACGCGCACATAAACAGGTCACTTGATGGCTTTAGTGTGTCTTTGTGCTAGTTTAAGAAGACAACGTTTCAAAGCGTAATTGCATCACATCTGTACAGTTGGGAACTAATCGAGTCAACCACTGCCAAAAACAATTAATGCCCCAAGTTGTTGGTATTTCCTATTTATTTAACTTTAAAGCCACAGCTATGGCAGGAACAGGAAGAAGTAATAGATTATTATGAGGTTGCACTGCCATAAATAAACAAATAAATAAATAAATAAATAAATAGGACTCATGCCTCTGTATATCATCAGCATATTCTATCAAGTTCAAGTTTCACTTTATTACCTCGGCCAAGGAGGTTATATTTTTGCTGCCGTTTATCTCTGTCTGTCAGTCTGTCTGTCTGTCTGTCTGTCAGTCTGTCTGTCTGTCTGTGTACAACATAACTCAAAAAGTTATGGATGTATTTCCATGAAATTTTGGTGAAGATCCGGAAGAGATCCTGGGTTCTGGATCACTTTGAAATGTATCCTCCTTTTACTGCAATGTAAAATTCAAAGGGATCCAGAATCCAGGATCTCTTCTGAATCTTCACCAAAATCTAATCGAGCAGTCCTTGTGTCATTTCCAAGCTGAAAGTTTCATGGAAATCTGACTATAACTTTTTCAGTTATATTGTACACAGATAGACAGACAGATAGACAGACAGATAAACGCCAGCAAAAACCTAACCTCCTTACAATGTCACTGAACCACCTGACAGTTGTACAAACATTGTATTTTCTTGGGAATTAATATAGACAATAAAATCTTCTGGTAATTACAAATACAGGAAACATATTTGAGTTCATCCAAAAAAGTTTGCTTAAGAAGCGCTACTTGGACTCAGAATAAGTAATAATAATTAGACGTGCTCTCTGAATGGGAAAACCAAGAGTAAGACAAAAAAGACAAGGTTCACGGTGTAGAGGGTTAATAATTCCATAATTTGTCAAATTCCAAAATCTAAATATCTCTGAACTGTGGACTTTGTAGGCTTTATCCCAAACAAGCTACTTTTAACATCTGGAAAAAAACAACAACCAGTAATTTATTCAGAGAAGATGTTAAGAACTGCTAATGAAGAGGATGACAAAGATGATGATGATGATGATGATGATGATGAGGACAGCAGACATAGCACCTTCATCGTTGCTCATGGCGTATCAGCTGTTAAAAAAAGTGTAGGTGGGAGTGGTCATCTCTGGAGGTGGTCTTCTCAGTGTTCACACATAAATGATCATTGTATCCAGGGTAACCTGTGCTTCGACACAACTGATGAGGATCCAATGAACAACACACGTGTATCAGTGCAGTTTGTTACTTAGAATCTGACAAAGTAAGTACAGGTTTGACACGTGTGTTTCTCTCAGGAAACAGTACGACAACGCAGGAAGTGTTAATGAAGGGATGGGAGGAAATTTCAGTAAAACCTCACACCTCAAAATCATCTGATCATCATTCTGGAACATGGGTGAAGGCATGCTCCACAAAGAAATGAGACACACACACACACACACACACACATACTGGTTTTCATGTTGCATGAGGACCAAGTTTGTTATCATCAGTTCTAGATAAAATAACCCTTTTTGTGAAATAAATAAATAAAATACTAAAATACTATATCCATATATATATATATATATATATATATATATATATATATATATATATATATATATACATATAAATAAATAAATGTAATTAAATAATAGAAGAAAATGCAATTAAATCAAAACAGTAATTTAAAAAAAGTTTTAAAAAAGTAAACATCTTGAAATCTAAAAAAAATACAAAAAAATACATGTTTTGCTTTGCATCTGTTTCCCTCACGCTTTATGGGGACTTCCAGAAAAAAAACTTAATGTCTTTAAAGGGGACATCATTTGCACATTTCATACATATTTCACCTACACTTTTTTGGTCCCCACAGTGTCACAGGTCCCCATGGTGTGACTGTGTGTGTGGTGTGACTGTCCCCATAAAGATAGGAATACAATCCTAACACACACATATACACACACACACACACACACACACACACACACACACACAGGGGTCAACAGTTGGACAATGACTTTTATTCATTGTTTTGTTTGTTAGACTTCATGGTCTTTTTACAGTGCACTACCACCCAGAATTATACATTTAATTTATCCAAGTACCCCCAACTCTTACTTCAACATTTTTGATTTTAAAAATGAGCCTGTCTGTTTAGATTCTAAAGTATTTATTTTCTGAGTCCCCTCTTTATCAGTGATAAGAGATATTAATGAATTGGCCATTAATTAATAAATTAATCTTTCATCATATTCATCATCTTGAGCAAAATAAAATAGAAATGTTCTTAAAATGTTACCAAAGGTTTTTAGTTTTTAGTTGTTTTTTTTAGGGTTGGGGGGGGGGGGTTATATTTCAGCATTAATTTTCTGAATGTATTTTGTATTCATTACATGATGACTTATTAATGTATTTTCCCAAAAACAATCTCAAGTACCCCCTGGGTTTCTTCCAAGTACCCCTGGGGGTACCCCCATTTGAGAAAGACTGTTCTACATTGATCTGCCAGTACAACCCATGGAGTTTGATCAGTGTTAGTGGTTGGAAACACTTGTTTTTGCTTTCAGTTAGTTTGTAGCAGACGTCACTTTTTAATCACTTTCTAATATAATTCATCTTTAATCTCAGATTTGTTTAATTTTTTTTCAGGAAAAACATCATCAAACAACTCAATCAAGGAAAATACATGATCTTCACAAAATACAGAGGATAATATTATAATAAATGATGACAAATCATTTAAGAAAGTTTAAATACGGAGAAAGAAATAACTTGGGAACTCACAGTTGAACATTAGGATCTAATTACACTCAAGATTTTAAGTATTTGAAATACGTTTCTGGAGATGTGTGTATTTTTACAAAACTTAGGAATGTTAGATTTTCCACATTGTTTCTTTAAATGCTTATAAATATCACAATTTCCTACCAGTATATTCTAAATGAGTGACGTGAATTGAAACTTCTGCACCTAGTCCTTCCCTGTGTGTTCAATGTAGCATCATTTCTCCCGCCATGACGCCCTGATTTTGTCTAATTACAGGCATTTTCAGACAGGTAGGAGGTTAAATAGAGAATCCACACATCACTGATATGATTCTGTCAGATGTCACACTTCGGCTTTACTCCATGTCAACATGAAAGTGTGGAAACATGGTTTATATTTCCCATCATGGCATGTTGAGCTGCATTTTGTAATAACGGTGCATTTTGTAATAGACTTCCAAAATGTAATAACTTTTCCATTTAATTTTGTAATAAATTGCCTCAATGCATTTTGTAATAAATCTATACCTACCTATGATTTGTCTTGTCTCTTATCATTACACAATTTTTGGGACTGTGACCTTTGACCTGCATTCTATTCTATTCTATTCATTTCATTCATTCATTTCCTTTTATTTTATTTGGTATAGAGGGACAATGTACATTAATGAACATTTCAGTAGATGTACCCAATTGTAGCCAAAAGGCTAATTTGCATTGGCAGTCCCTCTGTGATAAAATTAAACAACAAAGAATCACAAACAACAACTAATGGACGCACAACACTTAACATTAACACAGGACCAGGAGAAACAGAGAACATGTAGTATAGGTGAGAGAAAAAAACAAACAAAATACAGATAAAATACAGGATATATTACAGATAAAATGCAGAATGAAATACAATTCTGGACCACCTTGCACCTTTCCTGAAAACGTAATGGAAACAAATTGTAATGGAGACAAAAAAATTAAACAAAAACGATACTTCTCCATCCCTTTCAGAGGGAGGGATAATGAAAAAAATAATGACACTCGTGATTTAATGGAAAAAACAACATAATGCTCTTGTTTTTTGACACTTAGTAAATATCGATCCAGATTTGTACGTATGACGGAAAAGCGACTAGTATGGACCAAATTTCTCTTTCATTGGCCTCTGGTAAGCATACTCCCTATGGCCGTTTTATTTTTAATTGTTTATCCACCTGATTTATGTCACTGTACCTTTAAAAATCAAGAAAGATCCAGGTAAAATGTGAAAAATCTGACATCAGATGCATTTGGAACAAAACATGAAGAGTTGCTTAAAGTTTTGTGACAGCAGGTTGTGTGTCCTTGTTTTTTTTTTTTTTTTGTCATCATCCAGTAAATTAAGAATAATTTACCTTGGTAGTTTGGATGTCCATATAACACCTTCCTCTGGCAATATATATAGATTAGCATGAATGAAGAAAAGTCTCCCTCCTCTACCATGTGTTTTTAGCAGGACCTCCTCCTACATATGTCGTCCCAGTGCCAACTTCTGATCACATATCTTCTGTAAATCTCAAGAGCAACTTCATCGTTGCCAAGAAAAAAAAACTGTTTGTGTTGTCTTTAGTAAACCTGGTCCATTGTGTTTAGAACTTAGAACAATGCTTCAGTATTGTTTGGTCTAGTGTCAGCAAATGCTAGGTGTTAGCTAAAGTTGGCTAGATAATAATATATGTCATTTACATGTAGAAAATAAAACAAAAAATATAAGGGGCCATTTACACGAGGATGTTTGCGGCTAAATACGATAGCTTATTTTGCCTTTCATTAACGCAAAGTCAACGTTGTCGGGGTGTGAATACGCCCAAATCTGGAGACTCCTTCCAGACTGGGGTGTATTGAAGACGTGCTGGGTCCTTCACGTTACATTCATACACTGAGCAGGTAAAGCAACAAACATGTGGGACAACCTGGCTAGCTGCACTAGCATTAGCATTAGCACTAGTAGCTCTAGTAAATGTACAGGAGTCGTTTCTGTTATTGTACAGACATTACACACATACCATAGCTGAACAGTGACGGGTGGACAATTACATATGTCAAAAACAGGAAAGGACATAGCAGGCTGGCATGACTATCCAATCATATTTCACCTACTGTTGTGTCTTCGTACATCCTGAATATGCTCATTTAAACACGGATGAAAAACTGAAGACGAGACGCCACTTTTGCGTCTTTTTTTTTCAACGTCTCCATATAAATGTAGCCAAAGACTTTGCAAGCAAGGAGGACAACTTCATATGGAACATGACTGTAGGAGAGATATATGACATGAAGGGGGGTGTTAAAGGGATTATCTAGAGTAAAATTAATTTTAGCTCAATTTTTAGATGATTGGGAGTACATACAGATAGTTGATATAATCACAAAAGAAGTTTAGATTTTGCCATTTGGAGCCAAACTGTGTTATGTTATGTTTTGTTACTGACATGAAAGACCTTTTCTAAAGTTCAAAACAAAATCATACTTACATGGTCGTAAGTAGAGGGTTCCTAAAGGCAAACCGAAGTGTCCTGAGCTCTTCATTTCATCGGATAGCGTGTACAGAGTTACACATTGAAAGCCAGTACCTTTCCAGATACAGCAGACGTCTTTAGTCAATAATATTTTTGCTGGAAAAGTCACTCTATTGTTTTTTTTTTTTCCTGATTTGATGGAATAACCTTTAAATGTATTTGGAAACAGACACAAAAGTACGACTCAGTCTTTATAGTTTAAGCAAAAATACATTTGTTCTGTAGCAATTAATTGATATGTTTGTTGAATAAGTCCCTTTTTCTTCAGTTTTCTTTGTTTCTTTTTTTAAATATACATTTTATTTAGCACTTTTCAGTTATGTAAAACACAAAGATCAAAGGCTCAGATGTGTGTAACAACTAATTAATTAGTTACCACTCCTTATTCAAAGAAAGAAAGGCAGATGCAGAGGACAGTCACTGGTATACAGATATAATCTTTAGTCCAATTGACCTTCTTCCAAATATGTGAGAAACAGAGTACACACATTTGAAAAAGTGTTCAGAGAAAAGGACCTGAACTTTTCCATCTGTATTCATGACAACATGGCAGTGGACGATGCTTGAAAAGACAGAGGACCTGGAGACGTCCATTCTTTTAATATCAGCCTTTTAGCCATTATCATTCCAAGTTCCAGTGGATGCTGCAGTGATGCAGGTATATTACTGACAGTCTGAGAACAGCCAAAAATAGCATGTCCTCATTCAGACTGAAGAGGCCTTTTATAGGCCCTGGAGAAGTTTTCTGATAGAATAACTCTCAGCTTTAATCTGAGCTTTTATGAACATTTACATGAATAGTGAATTAAATATCGGAAAATCACTTAAAATTCACTTAAAAAACTAAATATTATAATAAATGGAGATACATCACTAAAAGTTATATATAGGGGAAAAACCATTTGGGAACTGACACACAAGTAGCTCTGGGTCTTTATGGATTAAGATGGGTTTCCATCACTCATTGTTTGGGGTTGTATTTTATTAATATAGAAAATGGAGAACCCTTTTTTTCTGAGTGATTCCTCCTCAGTGTTCAGGATAAAAGAACATTTTGCTTGAAAAAAAGAACAGAAATCCAGTCAAATCTGTTTCAGAGTTGCATTAATCATACCTTTAGTATAGGTTTCCTAATTTTTCACAAAACAATAGCGATATTCCTAAAATTTCGACAAACTATATTTGCACTTTAAACGTGTTTCCATTGACAGTTGTTCTGGGCAGGAGTGTCGTAACTCTCGTGAAATATCATCCCAGGAGATTTCACTGATGTCACCGTCAGAGCTTCAGATTGGCCATCACCCTGATAGCATTAGCATGAATGAATCGGCTAAATCTCTCATCAGTAAAAGTCCTTGGTGAACTCTTTAAAGGCACTAACATGTCAAACAACCCAGCTGGCTCACATTATATGGGTCTGTACATGTGGTCCCTACATTGTCAGGTCAAAATAAATATGCTCAGCACTTAACAACAACAACACATAAATGTATGTAGTGTTTTTTACACAATGCTTACACTTAACACTTTATGGGACAGAGAATATATTTCTCTGTGAAAAACTACTTAAATATTCAAAAACTAACGAATGATAAAATGAAACCTTCACTCTGCCTACTGTAGGAATCCACCCTGCAGCCAATAGTTGCTATGGTTACAGCGACTGTGACTGCCATGTTCACTCTAAGAGAAGTGATCATGTGACCATGTAAGTCACATCCTGTGGCATATGATCAAGGAAAAAGTGTTTCCATTGTTCTTTTGCGATATATTAAAGTATTAAAACATCTGAAAAACCACCTAATGAAAGCATGAAAACTTTTTATCGATATTTGAGGGGTTTTTTTTGTAATTCAGTTGTTTCCATTACCAGTTTTTTATAGTAATATTTACAAACGTATGAATTTCCAAGAATAATGGAAATGCAGCTAGTAGCACTGGCTCTTTATGGGTTAAAAAAGTGAGTAAAATTTTCACTAATATCTCACTTGAACTCAGTAGTGAGACACGAAAACTCTCAAATGCTTTATTATTATTATTATTATGTCTTATTTCATGTTGCAAAGCTGTTTATATTTGTTTGAAGCTGTTGTAAATTTGCGCATTTTAGATTTCTGAGACGTAATAAAAGTCTTAAGAACAGAACAGTGGTACTTTCAGCTTCTACCACTTCAGCAGAACAAATGTTGATCTCTTTTTCCTGTTGACTGAATAATGTTCCTTCATTGGTTAACATGCCAGGTACAGTTTTTTGCACAGATGGCAATTAAAATACTTTGCTAAACCCATTGGTGAGGGTCTTACAAGCAAATCTTTTATCACAAAGGAAGACAACACCCTCAGCTGAGTAAAAAAAAAAAGAAAAAAGTATGCATTTAAAAAAAAAAAACAAATACTGGAATGGTAAAGTTGGCCAGCAACATGAGACTAGTAGCCAAGAGTAACTCTTATTTATATCTCTTTGTTGGAGCTGGTTCAAGGTTCTGGCAGATTGAAGAATGTGGTGGGCGGCAGAATCACATAGCGGATGGCCTTAGTGTCATCTGCACAAACCCACTGCCTTTCTGTACGTAACATCAGATCAAAAATACGCCACAGTGATGACAACGGCACAGAACCTGGGCTAGCACTCACAGGTATCTGGGCTTTTAAAGGTAACACATAATACTGGATGGAACACTAATGTCATCTTTAAGTGTTTTTATTTGGAAAAAAGCCTGGAGTTTTGTTTTTTGTTATTTTCATTAAATGACTTTGAGATGATATTTTTCAGGAAATTATTCATCTAAATGATCCTTTTACCCACTTTAACCCATAAAAAGACAAACAGGTACTGACATAAACTGTTTAATAATTTTTGATGCACTAATCCTATCCTAATAATTTAGTGTAATAAAGTGTTTTTATTGGATTTTAAAAAGTCTTAATGATTGTGACCCTGTTTATTTGTTGGATCTGCTTCAGGTCCTTGTGTAGTAACCTTTTAATTGTTTCTAGAGTTCACACTAAAACACATGGTGAGGCCTCATTCACTTTATATTTCCCCCAAACTATGGAACAGTCGACCTGAGGATCTGAGGTCCGCTGAGAGTGTTCATATTTTTAAGGGTAAACTGAAAACCTACCTGGCTTTTAATTATATTTCACTCTTCACATTCTATTTTTTCACATTCTATTTTATGCATTTACTTTATTTTATTTATTCCATTATTTTTTATTCAGTAAATCTTTTAACTTGTTCCTACAATGGCGGGATAATAGGGGGGGGGTCTGATGTAAAGCACTTTGTGCTACATGCACCATGTTTGAAACAGTGCTATGTGAATGAAGTTTGATTGATTAAAATACAGTTTGTCACTTTTTCATGGTCCCCAAATACATGTTCAGTTGTGATGTGGAAGCATCATCATCTTCTACACCATTGTTTCACCAGTCACACTTTGAATAATAATAATAGTAATAATAATAATAATAATAATAATAATAATAATAATAATAATAATAATAATAATAATAATAATAATAATAATAATAATAATAATGGATTGGATTTATATCATGCTTTTTTGACCACTCAAAGCTCTTTATATTAGTGATCCATTATTCATTCACTCTCACATTGTCCCTCTGGTGGTGGTAAACCACATATATAGCCACAGTTTCACTGGTGCAGACTGACAGCGTGGCAGCCATTTTGTCCCTACAGCCCCTCTGACCACCACCAAACATTCATACACTAGTGTGAGTGACACTGGAGGCCAGAAGGGTGAAGTGTCTTGCCCAAGGACACAAGGGACTGACTAGGACAGAGCGGGATACGAACTGTGAACCAGGTTATTGGACTATCCACTCGACCAACTGTGTTACGGTCGTCTCAATGAATCAATGATAGTTGTTATAAACACTTGTTTTATTTTCAATTAATGATATATTTTGCTGAAAAAGTCATTTTTTCTTGAGTTTTCTCTATTTCTGACATAGTAATTCCAGTGTTGGGAGGAGTTCAAGTACATGTACTTGAACTACGTAGTTTAACTACATTTTGGTATACAGTGGTACCTCTACTTACGAAATTAATTCCTCCGATGTCAGCCTCTGTGGGAGGGAATCTCCACTGCTCTGTAGCATCTCTGCATCTCTGGAGTCCAACTTTTTAACAAGTTTTCTTACACTAATGGTAGTCTGCCAGTCATATACTCTTATTGTACAGTTTGGCTGAACTTTAGAACCAGCCAACGGTTCACCCTGGCAACACTCGAAAGCTTCGCAGATGTGCAATCACTAGCTTCAATAGTGACATCCCGCCCCAACCATGACCATAGTTGATGTCATACACACCATATGTACATTCTCAATTTAAAGCCTAAGATAAAAAGTCATTGCTAAATCTACTTTTTCTGTGTTAAAAAAGAACAGATGACAGAGTTATCGTATCCAGTGTTAGCCAATGGGTCCCCTTTGAAGTACTTCCTACCCACTTTCTATCTACTATCTCATAATTTAGGCTTTTTATCTTATGATTTAGACTTTTTATCTCAAAATTTTGACTTTTTATCTCATGATTTTGACTTTTTATCTCATAATTTAGACTTTTTATCTCATGATTTTGACTTTTTATCTCATGATTTTGACTTTTATGGTCACACAAAAAAAGTTGAGTGTACCAAATTGAATCGTATAGGGTTAGGCTTATTTTAACTGAATTGATTCACACAACTAGATGTTTTTATGTGTGACCTATTGAAGAAGAATTTTTAAGTTGATTCAATGTTTTACCTTTTTTTAGTGCATAAACCTGAAATCAACAGCGTGCACATATTGAATTACACTGGTGACAAAATCCAACAAACAGGTTTTAACACGTGAGAGTTAAACAACTAATAACAAGCAACGGGAAGGAAGTCGATGAGCTAACAAAGGGACTTGGATTCAAACATTCCTCTAGATGATTTCTGTGGAGGGAGGAGTCTCTAATCTCTTAGAAATGTCTAATAAGGAACAATTTATGTCAAAGGGTAGAATGGACACCTCCATTCACCAGAGACAAACTGAAGCAACATGAACACTCAGTATTTCCAATGTTTTTAAGCATATCTAAAAATGTCAAGGTGTAAGACTATGGATAGTTTATTAGTAGTTTCATGGTAGGCGGCTTTGTTTATTATTGTAATAACTTGTTTTCTGGAGTTTAATTATAAGGTCTATGTATGTTCTGTATGTATTACCCCATACCCCATTATAAGTGAGAAATATAAGCTATGTAAACCTTTTTTTATTTAAAAAAAATCACTAGTTTTAAAAAATAATACAGATAGTTTTCGATAATTTCTGTTTTATATATTCTATATGTAGCTTCCAACTGAGTTTACTGTATGATCTAAAATTACTTTGCCAATTTAGAAAAAAAGTAATTATTAATTCTATAGTGTTATATTGTGTTGTTTTTTTTTTTTTTTACAAAAATAATAATATTTCAGCTTTGAAACCAAATGTATGAAATATAATACAAAATTTAAAGTCTTACATGTAAATTCATAGTTGGGGAAAAAAAAAAAGGTTTTTGGTTGTTCTAAAGGACCAATAACACCTCCAGCTTAAAGAACTGGAATTTTCAACAATTCAGTCAGTGATTGGTTCAGCCTTTAAAGGGTTAAGTAAGTAAAAAAAAAAAAAAAAAAACAGCTTGCAAAAACCAAATAAACATTTTTGCCCATTATAAGAGATGTATATTTCCCCCCCTTTCAGATGTTGCAAATGCAATTCAGTGGAGACTGCGAGATAAACGAGGAGTCACTTAAAGCCTGGGAATGCTGATGTAAATCTCCTCCTCTAGTATCAAAGTCAGTGCATTTTCTTTGTCACCTGCCAATAAGACACTAACAGCCAAGCGCGCTATATATTGTCACAGTGCGATCCCCGGTGAAAAACTACCTATGTGAGCGAAACAGATTTCCACAATCTAAATCAATCGCCCATCCATCCATCCATCCATCCATCCATCCATCCATCTATCTCTCCTATATCCTCCTTACAGTTTTGCAGCCCTCCCATCTCGCTAAGAAACCCATTACTCTCAGCTCACAGTAACCCCGCGTGCAAGATGTACAATTAAAACCTTATTTCTGCTGAAGGAAATTAGATTTAATGAACGGCGGGCTGGGCAACAACAGATGGTTCGTGTTATTGGAGGCACAAAGATAGACTGGGTGTTTGAACGCCTTCAGATCAAATGCCAGTGGTTATCAATTAGGAGTGGAGGTAAGCTCCTGACAACATGAAACGGAGCGTGAGGGCCTCGCCGCCGTGGCCCTCACCTTCACTGCTGGGAAGGAGATGTTAAGCTTGACGCTGACGCTGGGAAGAGACAGAGCCTTTCCATATGCTGGTGTCAGAGTCACTGCAGAAGCCCAGATGTTGCATAATGTCAAACCAGAAATTGTAGACTAATAAATAAGAATTGGGTTTGTGATGAACCCATCCATCCACATATTAACACACAGGTACATCAGGGTTTTTGGAGAGTCGACTCTTTTTTTTTTTTTTTTTTTTTTCCCATTGTAGGGAACTTCAAAATATAGGAAGAGAGCAAAGTTTCCCCTCGTTTACTTAGTATCCTAAATGTATTCTTAATCATATAAAAATTAAGAAAATAAGAATAATTAAAAAATGCTAAATTTCGAGTACTTTTGGGAAAGGCTACTTCCGTGCCGTCATTCTGCTTCAAAGAAAAAAGATAAATGATGATGCCATTAAAAGTGAACTAATTAAGGAAGGCTTCTTTTAAGAACTCATTAACTGCAACCTCATTTACATAATGATGCATATTAATTAAGTTTTAATGAATCTGAATTTCCAGCAAGCCGCATTTCTTTGGCTGTGGAACAAATTGAACAAATTATTTAAAAGTGTTCTTGAATCTACTTTTCACACCAAAGGGGAGAGAGAATGCAATCATTTGTAGAAAATCATATTTTTTTCCCCCCTCCCCAGCCTGTGCCCATCTGTTAATTATTTTTAAATGTAATCATTTACCCTTTTGTTTTCAAAACCACAGAGATTTCACTCACTTACAAACTGAATCGGGAGGTAAGGGACTAAGCGCTAAATATTGCGGAGTGTGTGAAAGTCTGAAATGTGTGATTACGAGGCAGATGAAAGATTGGCTTTTCCTTGCTTGTTGTCATGTGAAGTACTCAGCACTTAAATGGAATGTGTATTTGAAAGGGACGCCTTTACTTTAACTGTTTGTGTCTTACAGGTATCTGGAGTTGGAATTTCAGCAGGAAATGCCAGAAAAGTTTAAGAAAAGGCCAGAAAAGTCCCCAAAGAAAACAGGGAATATGAAAACCGCAGGCTCACAGGATTCAAATAAATTAATATTACTATTTTCTAAAGTGTTTCTGGGTAAAACACAAGAATCGCAGTGCATGAAGGTGTTGTATACTGATCCTGGAGCTGTAACAGAACAGCAAAATAGCATCTCACACACCTTTAACAATAATGGAAATTACTTTTTTTCTTCATTATTCACCAACACATATGTAATCAAATTTTTGTTCACTTCAATCGGCTTCAAATATTGTTTCTTCTTCATTCTGTTTTATGTACACTCTTGTGCATAAATTTATATATTTTTTTTTGCGCCCACATATTCCTTATTATTCTTATTTATACACATCAGCTTTGATCTTCTGTAATGATTACATAAGTATATGTCTCAAGAAAAAATCCTATTGTCAACATCATTGAATGAAAAGAGCTAAAAATATTGAATTTTATTGGCAACACTTATCAAAATGTGACATGAAAGGTGGTTTCGATAGATGGAGTCCCTTGGTGTTTTCCTTATCTTTCCCAAATTTTCATATCAACATAAAACCCAAAAAGAGTCCATCTTTTAAATTATACTAATACATATACTATATTAACAGAAGGATATATTATATTTTAAATTATATAGTTACAGAAAGTCAGTTACATGCTTCCATTGACACAGATGCATAAATAAAACCAGCAATATCTAAAGATGAGTGATTTATGAAGGGATGGAACATAGTGAGTGAAGAAGTAGATCAAATATGTGATATAAAATAACATTATTTTCTACCATTTGAATTTGGCCGCCATAATAGATAGGATATTGAACAGGTAGAAACCAAGTCTGTTTGTTATATATGATTAGATAGAATGAATAGAATGCAGGTCAAAGGTCACAGTCACAAAAAATGTGTAATGATAAGAGATAAGACAAATCATAGATAGATAGATAGATAGATAGATAGATAGATAGATAGATAGATAGATAGATAGATAGATAGATAGATAGATAGATAGATAGATAGATAGATAGATAGATAGATAGATAGACAGACAGACAGATTAAATTAAAATAGAAAGAGGCTGTTGTGTGGCCTTAATTACACATGGATTATTAATATCTTTTTTTGTTGTTATATATGCTTTCTGTGTGTGTACTTAAAAAAAAGAGTAGCATGAATTTAATTATACATTTCAATGCATATGTTTTGTTTTCTTCTTTAGATATTATGATTCAAATCCATATATGGGTTATTTTAATAATGCAGGTACATTTCTATTCTTACTATTTCCCCCCCCCCCTCAGTGTTGATATTTAACTCAGGTTATTCTCCATACTGTTGTCAGGTTAATGTTCATTCCACTATTGTTTGTCTGTTGTCTGTAGCGGTGGTGATGTAAAAATAAAAGACCTCAACATTTGGAGCCATATAAAGCAGTTGACTGTATTTATCTCTGATAGCGTGAAGTCAACAGCTGGTGCTATTTCTAATGTTCATGTGGTGTGTTTTCAGGCAGAAAAGACGAAAAAAAAAAAAAAAAAAAAAGAAGAAAAAGCCTACAAGCCCAGCCTTGTTTTCCAGGGAGGCACACACACACCTCTATACACACACGTACATAAATACTCCATACACACACACACACACACACACACCTGTTTGCCAGGTTAGTTTGGGAATAGGTTAGGACTCTGGAGATGGAGGGAGGACTCGGGGTCCTTCACGGATAGAGGCAGGACGGCGCCACAGGAGGACGTTTGAACCAATAGCAGCGGAACACAAACAGTTCCTGCACGGGCCTTCCCAAAGGACGATCGGTGGAGACGTCTCTGCGGCTTTAGAACCCACCTACCCCCCCCCACCCCCTTCCTTCCTGTCTTCCCCTGCAGTGAGCTGGAGGCCTCAGTAGATAAAAAAAAAAAGAAGAATAAAAAATCATCGATGGCGTTGGCCGGGTACTTATGACAGCGAGTGCCTACCTCAGGGGAGGTCAGAAGTCGGTGATTCATACGAGACAAGCTGGCGATGCAGTGTAACCGAAAATGGAAAGCAGATGTTCGTTAATTAGGGGAAATGTGACTGACAAGACTTGAGCGTCGAGGTACACGAGCTCGCCCGCCATCCAGCAGCTGTTGTTACCCGACTTCATTGTCAGTCTCGTACACAAGTCACAGCTTCCCCGCCGAGCCGGGCCCAGACGCCCAGCACCCACAATTATCAAAATAGAATTAAGCTTGATTGAATCGAGCAGATTTTCTCCTGAATATTTTTGCCGTTTCCTTTTTTTTTTTTTTTTCATCTGTCTGTGTGTGTTTGGTGTGAATGAGCAGCTATACTCACACCACCTTTTGAATCCTCCTCCCACTTTTCCGCTTCCCCCCCACCCCCCCCTCTCTCTGCCTCAGCTGCATAAGACAGAGCTAGAGTGATTTACAGAAAACAAACACACACACACAAAAAAAAGATTCCTCATTTGGGAAAATCATACATTCCTCCGGATCGCTTTCCCTGCCTGATAAAGAACGTACGTTTTCACCTCCCTGAAAATTGCTCATAGATGAGTGGGTTATGAAGGGATGGAATATAGTGAATGAAGAAGTAGATCACATTTATGATACAAAATGTTATTTTCTACCATTTAGATTTGGCAGCTATAGTTGTTAAGATATTTAACAGATAGAAACCAAGTTTGTTTATGGATGGATGCATGGATGGATGGATGAATGGATGGATGGATGGATGGATGGATGGATGGATGGATGGATGGATGGATAGATAGATAGATAGATAGATAGATAGATAGATAGATAGATAGATAGATAGATAGATAGATAGATAGATAGATAGATAGATAGATAGATAGATAGATAGATAGATAGATAGATAGATAGATAGATAGATAGATAAATAGATAGATAGATAGATAGATAGATAGATAGATAGATAGATAGATAGATAGATAGATAGATAGATAGATAGATAGATAGATAGATAAATAGTTCCCACCTTTTCTTTTCTTCTCTCTGCTGCATAAGACCTACATATAAGACCTTTCTGTAACTCACTACAGTGAGTTACAGAAAACAAACAAACCAAAAAATAGATTCCTCATTTGGGAAAATCATACATTCCTCCAGGATCGCTTTCCCTCCCTGATAAACAAAGTACATTTTCACCTCCCTGAAAATTGCTCATATACAATTGTTGATGAATAGGAAGACTCATCTGCATTTTATTGCAGCCACTGTGATCGTCTGCGTTCTTTTGCGGAAAATAACTGTGAAATATTCATGTAAACACGTGCTGAACGCCATTGGAGAGTTTCCAGCGTCAAAGTCCGCGGTCACCGAGGTGAAACACGTGGAGAGTCCTTCAGCGGACGAGTGTAGTGGGTTCTAGAGCTCAACTTTCAAGGGAAGACGTGCACTTGTGAGACCTATCGACTGAAACGCACCTTCTGTCTTTTCATTACAAGGGAAGTCAGTGGAGAGAAAGAAGAGCCATTAACCCTTTAGCTCTGGTGCTGAGTTGTTCTGAAGGTAGGATTTATTTTTAATATTCAGAAAAATTCTGCTACAGTATTTGAGCAACAGAATAGACAATGTTCTGAGCATGCTCAGTCAGTGTACCCCCCCCTCCCCCCACCGCCTGTGGATTGGAGGGAAAAACACAGAGCAGTGAGTGAGATTCACTAGAAAAATAGATTAGATGGATAAAGTATATTTACAGTTTGGGAGGGTTTTTTTTTTAACACCATTGGATTTCCTTTAGATTTTTACCGTCTCATCATCCATCCATAGGCGCAAATAAGGAGGGGTGAACATGACAAATTAATGGGGCACAGCATTTTTTATTTATTTATGGCTCAGTTGAGAGAGTGGGTCGTCCATTGACCGAAGGGTTGGCGGTTCGATTCTCACTCTGTCCGAGTCCGTTGTGTCCTTGGGCAAGTCACTTTACCCTCCTAGCCTCCAGTGTCACTCACACTGGTGTATGAATGCGTATGAATGTTTGGTGGTGGTCAGAGTAGCTGTAGGCGCTTCTGTCAGTCTGCCCCAGGGCAACTGTGACTACATATGTAGTTTACCACCACCAGAGGGAACATGTGAGAGTGAATGAATAATGGATCAATAATGTAAAGCGCTTTGGGTGCTTTGAAAAGCTCTATAGAAATCTAATCCATTATTATTATTATATATTTTTTTTGGGGGGGGGGGTCTACTGAATACGAAAGTAAATTCTATTTACGAAAGGAAACTGAAACCCCTAACACATAAATACAGTACTGTCTGTACATTACTATAGGTAACTACGTAATGTACGTAAATATGTCACATATGTACTGTATGTAGCATCCCATTGGCTATGAGGGAGTTACCCATGATGCTTTTTGTTACCCTTTGAACCTCATTCATCACGGAGTTACTGTTGTTTGGTGAGTTTTTCCCAGTGTGGTCATTGAAACTTTATTACAGAACGTATTCGTTATTCATCATGAGGCCAAAGTAAGTGATTCTGTTGTGAATGAAAAGAAGAAGTGGGCTGCGTTATCAATAGAAGTGAAACAGGAGATGATAAAAAAAAATAGGAAAGTGGCACGAGGTTGAGTGATATTGCTAAAAATAATGACCCCTTTCTAAGACATCTCTGTGAAATCAAAAAAAAGGTCATCATTGAATGACCAGATGCAGAAACTGTAACTCATTTGGATAAAGGAGAAAGAAATTGCAGGAGATACAGTGACTGAGGCGATTGTTTCAGAAAAAGCATCCGTTATATTCAGTGATCTGATGATGGAGGGTGGGGGTGAGGGTACTGAGGAACAGCAAACACCCCCAGACTTTAAAGCATCGTGTGGGTGGTTCAAACATTGTTGAAGGTAAAAGTGACAATTAAAACAAACACAATGAAATGAAAATGATGTGTATATCTAGTTCATTTTAATGGTTTAATGTTTAATGTTCAGTCAGTGAAGACACATTTACCTACTGAGACCAATAAATGACATCTAAAATCTAAATCTACATTTTCTTTCAACACATATTTTGTACAAAATTGGTAAATCTGTCACATTTTTTTTGAGTAACATAATGTGGCTGCATTTCAAAACCCTAGGCCTTTATTCAACGCCAGGGTTTTATAACCTTTTAAACCAGTTCACTGTCCATCCATCCGTGCATCCATCCATCCGTGCATCCATCCATCCGTGCATCCATCCATCCGTGCATCCATCCATCCGTGCATCCATCCATCCGTGCATCCATCCATCCGTCCATCCATCCATCCATCCATCCATCCATCCATCCATCCATCCATCCATCCATCCATCCATCCATCCATCCATCCATCCATCCATCCATCCATCCATCCATCCATCCATCCATCCATCCACTCCATGGCAAAAGCTTTGCCGTGGAGTGAAGGAGTGTTTTCAAATGATTGTTTTCAGTTTTGACCATGCTACTGCTTTTTGGAGTTCAACCAAGTGTCAAAAACCACTGGATCAAAATTCAAATACACATCATGGTTCAGTATGTTCCAGGTCACAGTAGATGTTCAACATCCTAAATATGCTACTGAGTCTGAGTACATTCTGAGTGATGTGTAAAAAAATCTCTTAATTTGTCCTGAAAATAATTGGATATTCAAGGTACAGGTCATACAGAGTTCAAGGTTCAAGGTATCTTTATTATCACCGAAGGGTAATTTGTTCTGCAGCCAGCAGTACATTCACACTCGGACACAACATGAAAACAAGTACAATTACAATAAGTGGTTCCAGGCAGAACCAACCCTGCTCCCTCACACACATGTAATCTGATTTATCCATTCTCTTATCATTGCAAAAACACATTTTGGTGACTGTGACATTGACCTTTGACCTACAGTCACCAAAATGTAATGTGATCTATTCTGGATCACCTCACACCTTTCCTGAAAATTTCATAGAAATTGATCCAGTAGTTGCTGACAAACAAACAAACAAACAAACAAACAAACAAACAGAATGCAACACAAATGCAAAAACAAGATGCTTGAATTAACAGAACACTGGCAGCATGGAACATGTGCGTCATCGCGACGAGACCAGGAGCATGTGCAGAACGACAGGAATAATGTTAAAGTGGAATTAACTGTTTACATGTCAGGAGAATTATTGAATTTAGAATTAAGATTGGAATAAACCAGTAACTTTATTCGGAATTATGTGTAATTCAGAATTCACTCGCTATCTGAACCTGCTTTATCCTCACTAGGGTCACAGGGGTCACTGGGGGTCTAATCCAGCTACAATGAGTGAAGGTGGCGTACACCCTGTATGAGTCTCCAGTTCATCTCAGGGCTGAACATATATAGACAAACAATCACTCTCACATTCACATCTATGGTAATTTAGATTAACCAATTAACCTATTAGCGCATGTGTTTGGATGGTGGGAGGAAACTGGAGTACCTGGAGAAAACCTACGCAGACACAAGGAGAACATGCAAACTCCACACAGAAAGGTCTGGTGTGGGATTTGAACCAGGGACCTTCTTGCTGTGAGGCACCACAGTGCTGCCTCATAATTCAGAATGATCATTTTCAATTAGGTAAAGCAGAATTAACTTTTATTTGGAATGAAACAGGAATAAAACCTGACATGTTAACAGGACAACTGTCTCAGAGGTTAAGGTGGGTTGTAAGGTGTCCAGAACAACCAGTGTATTATAGAAAAAAAACAAATACAATGAGTCTGTAATAAACCAGAAAATAAAGCAAGACTTCACACACACACACACACACACACACACTCATACACATAAACCCCTGGTCAACAACATAATCCTGTGAAATTGATGAATGGCTAGACATTAGGCCCATTCAAACAACAGATGTTAATTCACTTCACATGTGCATTATCAGATCATTTGTGTCAGGGAACAGAATATGAATGACGCAGATTATCTCAGATTTGGGGCCTCTGCTGGCAGACCCCGCCATCCTCCAGGCCTCTAGGTAACACTCCTGATTATTGCCAGTGCGTACGTGCATGTGTCAAAAGGTGCCATTATGTCTGCGCATGTGAGGGATGATATTTCTGCAGAAGGACACGGAAACCCCTTTGGACCCACAGAGGAGAATGGTGCCTGATGGGAAACAGAGCCTGCACTGTTTATGTTTTTTAACCCATTAACACCTGGTGCTACATTTGTGGGAGTTCCCAAATTATTATTTTTATTTTCTCTATATTTAACCTTTCTAAATCCACTTATTATGTTATTATCGACTGTTTTTTTCTTTTTCATTTTTTAGTGTAAATCATGCACTTTTTTGTTTAATCCACAAACGTAGATTTTCATTTCAACTCAGTTTAAAGTTAAAGAAACTGATGAAAAAGTGAGTTTTTCTGGAAAGACATCAATAACTGAAAATGCAAACGTCACCATTAACTGTCATTGGTAAAAAAAAAAAAAACATGGGTTTACTGGTGGATCAATGTTGTAGAAGATGACAGTGTTTCCATAGTAACCCCAGAGCCTCTGAATGTCCAAATGGCTCATATCTGATGACTATGAAAAAAATGACAACTCATAAAGATCCAGTTTTTTTTCTCTATATTTAACCTTTCAGACGTGATTTAACTTCACTTATTGTAATAATATTTTCTGTTTTGCATTTTTCAGTTAAAATCATGTATTTTCCGATATTCAAGTCACTAATCATGTGTTTAAAGTTGAAGAAACTGATGAAAAAAAAAACTTTTTTATACAATTGTCTCCATCGAGTGTCATTAATAATAGAAAAAAAATCATGGGTTTTACTCATGAATCAATGTTGTAGAAGATGACAGTGTTTCCATAGTAACTACGGAGCCTCTGAAAGTCCAAATGGGTCATACCATAAAGACCCAAGCAGCCACTGGTGACCATAATTTAAAATGCTTAATAACTTCTGATCTATTAATTCTATCAATACATGTCAATAATTGGTGTAAAATACATTTACTTTCATAGTCATTAGATATGACCCATTTGGATCTTCAGAAACTGTGTAGTCACCATGGAAACACTGTCATCTTCAACAACATTGATTCACCAATAAACCCCACACAGTAAATTTTGCAGTGTTAAATCAACACTTAGAGAGTTTATTTAACTTCTTCTAGAGTGTATTTGGTCCCATTGTCTCCAAATTAACACTGCAAAATCTACAGTACATGGAGTTGGATCAAAACACTGGGTTTATGTTCAGTTAATCATATATTTTACTGAAAAAGTCCCTTTCTCAACTTTGATCTTTGCTATCATGAAAATCTGCATGACTAGTGAATTACATATGGAAAAAATATATGATTTTCACTGAAAAAAAGACAAATGCAGATGGTAATATTATAATAAATGGTGATAAATCACTTAAGAAATGTTAAAGTTATGAAGAAAAAAAATAGCAGCACTGGGTATTTATGAATTAAACTAATTATTTCTATGTATTTATAGCTTTATTGGATCAACAGTTTAGATCAGTGGGTGGTTTTTGGATGTTTGGGTGTTTGTGGGTTAATAAAGAGTGAGTTTTTAGGTGACGTAACCCAACCTCCAGTGGCTGTTTTCAGGGGCATTCAGCTCTCAGGCGACAGCGGCTCTGAACAGCTGTTACCTTTTTGCAACGAGCAGCTCCGTGTCTTCAGCAGCACAAACAATTAAAAAAAAAGTGATTTATCCCTGAATTCATTTTTACTGTAACTACATCGTGTTGAATAGTTAGAAAGTATTAGTTTTATAATCTGGACTCCTGTGGAACTCAACTACACAGCAAATATGAGAGTATTAAATATTCAGTGTCAGTGTTAAATACAGAGTGTTGGTGTCATATTAACACCACATTGATTTAAAACAACACTGCGCCTGGTGCTTTTGTTAAATGAATGTTGTTAAATCAGAGTATTGTTAATAGTGTAGATTAAATCACATCCTTTTGTAAAAGTTCTAGAATGTTTGACGGATTAAAGAAAACTTTCCAAGCCAACCACCGCCATCTTGTTTTTTACAAGAGCCGCTAAAGTTGCTCATTCTTACAGTGCCCCTTAAGGGGACACTGGGAGTGGAAAAAAATAAAATAAATTTGGTCAAGTATTGCAAAATTACGCAATACTTTTACAAGATCTGTCAATACTTTTATAAAATACTTCGTGGGATGGTTACGTCATCACTCTGTGTAGCCGCCATGTTTTAAACGTACTCTCTACTCCCTCTGGGTCGTGCGGCTTATCGTTTACTTTACTTCCTATTACCATATCACCATGGCAACCTGTTGACTGTTAAGTGGTTTCTATTTTTAACAACAAATAGTGTTAAACCAACAAAAACTGAGTGTTAATTTTAAACACTTTCAAAAGTGTTAATTTTTACACCGCATAATGTGGACACATATAGACACTTTATGGGTGTTAAATTAACACTGGCACATTTGCTGTGCTCAGTAGAAACAAAAATAGTTTAGTTTAGTTTAGTTCAGTTCAAACACATAAAATCATCAGAAAATAAGGTACTACACAAGATGGTCAAACAAAATTCCTCGGCAATTAGGCTCCACCCCCTTTAAACCAAATCAATTCCTTTACTTCCTTTATTTTGTTAATACACTTTTTATGTAAATATATTCTTTTTTGTGTGTGTGTTTTGTGTATTTCCTGCGTATTCTTTCTCTCACTCCTTCTCCAGTTGTGTGTGATGTCCATGTGCATTCAATTTGTAAATATTGTATTTATATAATTGGATTCATTTATTAAATTGACTAGTTTAATTTTTGTTTTCATCATTTTCTCCTGTTTTGGTTAAGATGCTTTAGAGATTGTTGTTTCATTTTATTTAGATAAGAAATTTCTATTCAACAGTCATGTTTGTTTGTTTTGCTTGTACCCTCCCTGACACCTTTTGTTAAAATAAATATGTGAATTGTATTTTGGTGGTTAAAATTGTTATTATATAGAAGCTGGAAGCAGGAGGGGAGCACCCTAGTTCCCTTACCTGGGGGTATAACACTAAGTATTTAACATTTTGACCCCAGACTTATCTTGTAAACTTGAGCCAATCAGCATTTAAGTTTTCTTTATCAGTAACACACACATGGTCAAATTTCATTAGTTTTATTCCGGATGCATTTTATTTGTAGACCAGTGTTATTTACAGTATAGTCAGTTCCGTACATTTTTTTTTTTTTAGAAAGGTAGACGTAGAACATAAAAAAAACCAAAAACTTAATCAACGTCATCAAACCATCTCTGAGGAATTTTAGAAGCAAAGATAATAATAGACAATAACTGTAACCAAACTAACCAATGCAATAATAGCTCCTCACTTTGGCCAAATGTATTTGCATCAGCCCCACCCACCACTCCACAGAAGTGTTTACCACCTCCCTGTTTTCTGACTCCTGTCATGAGCAGAATCTTGGACGGGTCCCTCAGGAGCCCCCGTGTTGCTCACAGCTCTGAAGCCTCACAAACTGTGGTCTTCCTGTCAGCTAGTCTGCCATCCATGATATCAGCAGGGCACACACCTGCAGTTTCCTCCCCCAGAGCAGCCTGGGTAGTGATGAAGGAAGAGATCTAAAAGCCTTATAGTACACTGTACATTTGACATGAACCCTATATATGATGTAGATAAATCATATAAAACATTAGTCTCACGGGGTGTGTGTGTGTGTGTGTGTGTGTGCATGACTGTTTAAGTAAGACTAGACCAAATACTGCATTTAGATCAGTGGTGTCAAAAACTAATTTTAGTTCAGGGGACACATTAAAACAAATTTGATCAGAATTGGTCCATGCCATGAAAATAATGGTGGGATTAAATAAGTTTTACTTCTTCCCACTCCTTTTCAAATATGCAAAAAAAGCAATGTTTTGTTATGTATATGTTTTTATATTAGTTGAATGCAATCGTTTAAGCTGTTGCATATTTGAAATAAATTAACAACAAACAAAAAAATAATAATTATAACAACACAGTATTACTTCTACTTATGAAATTAATTCGTTCCAGAAGTGGTTTTGTACTGTGAAGTATTCATAAATAGAGTCGCATTTTAAAATTAAAAGGCCTGATTTGTTCCAAGGCCCCAAATACTACCCCATCAAACCCTTTAATAATGATAAAAAATTACCAATTTTGTATGAAATATGTGTTAAAAGTAACAGAAACCCTCCATCATCAGATCACTGAATATGCAATTTCTTTCTCCTTTATCCAAATGAGTAACAGTTTCTCCATCTGGTCGTTCAGTGATTACCTTTTTTTCGATGTCACAGAGATGTCTTTGGAAGGGGTCGCTGCTTCTAAGCCATCCTTCTGCTTCAATACTGTACCGATTTCTGCAATATTCCTTTGCGATATCACTCAACTGTGTGCCACTTTCCTAATTTTATTTTTTTTATCATCTCCTGTTTCACTTCTATTGATAACTACTTTTACTTCTACTTTTCATTCGCATGGGAAATCACTTTCTTTGAGCTCATGATGAATAATGAATACGTTTCAATGAGCACACTCACAAAACAACAGTAACTCGAAGGTAAATGAGGGTCAAAGGGTAACGAAAAGCATCATGGGTAGCTCCCTCATAGCCAATGGGATGCTATGTGATGCATGATGCACTTACGTAGTTACGTACAGTAATGTACATATTTATGTCTTTCATTTCATAAATTGAAATTTTTTCGTATTCAGAGACTGAAAGTGAAGAAATTGACGCAAAGGTTTTTCGGTACTTTCGGTTATTCGTTAGCTGGGTCTTTCGTAATTAGAGGTGCGACTTTATATAAATAATGTCAACATCAAATTTTCCTGTTTTAGAGCAAAAAAAAAAATGTACAATTATGTGATGAAAATGTTCGCATCTACCAACTATCAACTACAACATGAATACACTGACACTTCTTCAGAAAACTAAATGCAGTTTTAACATGATCATGTCTGAGTTTATCATTTACACATGTCAATTACAATGTACAGATTATTTATTAGTGGATCTACAAATACACAGAACATTTAATAATAAGCAGAACATTGTTAAACTTACACTTCCGACATTTCAAAATGTTCATATTTGTTCAGGTTATTTGCGTTTTTGTGAAATAATAGTTTGCTTAGTAAAATTACATAAAAATGTTTACATTTATAAACGGCAAAATGTGAAGTTGTGAGTATTTATAGGTTATTATACATCATTATACATTATTTTTTCATTACAAGTAGCTGTACTTCTACTTAAGTACAGAATGGGAGTACTTTTACCATCTCTGGACCTAACCAACATCCTTGACAGTTAATATCTTCAGTGAAATGTTTGGCACTTTGTAATTCATCCCATGGGTCAAATTGGACTTTTTTGTTTGTCGTCACATTCTTACATATTCACAAAATCAAGTTGTGGTTAAATGTGAGAACGCCAATGACTTAAATTTATAGGAGAAAAACAACTCATGGACATAAATATTCAATTATATTATACATATTATACTTATTATTAAATAACACATGAAAATCATCAGTATTTTTTTTTTTTATTTTAACTTCTGGGTGTATCATTCATTGTGCTTCAGTCAAGCTTTTTTTTTTTTTCCTCCCAGATTTATAACAATCTTCTTATTAGATTTATAGGATATTTATCAAACTGCATATAAGCACATGTCATTTCTACCATCAAACTGTTACATCATCAGACCTACTTTGGCTCCGGTCAAAGCTGATCTTGTTTACTCCACATAGAGCAGACTTTCCCAGGACTGGGAGTCTTGTACTACTCAGTTAAATCATGTCTTCACAGCTGTAGTGAATGAAAAGCCTGGCAGGAGTTATTTTTATTCTCTTTACCAAACCAAAGAGAGGGAAGAACAACCCTCTCCCGACTCCTACAACAAGCAGCGTCCCCGGAGGGCTACAACCGAGGCAGCAAAACAAAGAGGAATATTTCAAATAATAAAAAAAAAAAAAAAGAAAGAAAAAGCAGTGTTGAGAATAACTCAGGAATTGAAAGCACATCGGACTCCAAAGGTAAAGCAGTGCAGTAGCAGCCACCGACGTTCAGTAATTAGGTCAGGTGAGAAGCAGGGAAAAAGTTTAACTTTGTGGACCTCTTTATTTCCTTATTATCTCTTTCCCTTGTGTTTTTCTTGTAGCATCTCCTCCACTACTCCAATATTCACTCTCCTTACATAGTTCATATCGTACAGTCACATTGTACCTGATGCTGGGCAAACACTCCAGCAAACAAATAAAAATGAAGAAGAAATCAGGAAAAGATTAATCAAATTCCCCTTATTATTTCCTCTAAGTTTTTTTTTTTTTTTTTTTTTTTTGGTAATGACCTTTCTTTCTTGAGTGTTTGTTACAGAGTTTTGTTCATCTGCCTGTTCTGAGCCAACAGGGCAAACAGAACAGGCTGTGAAAACAATTCTGACATATTATTATCTTTAAAAAAAAAAAGATGTTATGACAAATGTGTTGCAAACAGTTTAAAGCTAAAAGTCCAGCAGAGACAGAGTAACATTAGCATCTATTTGAAGTTAGACAAATGTAAGTTGTAGCACTTTTGGTCTCTGCCAAAGCTGGAAAACAAACAAATGCAAGTTTGAAAGGGCAGAAAAACCTCTACTGAGTTCAGGTTCCCATGGGTACGTGCACTAAACATGTTATTGGTCTATGCATTCAATGGAGTTTAAATAAAATAATGACTATTCAGTAACTAAACAGGAGACCGTCCTCGCTTTAAAGTATCAGAAAGAGAAGTTATGAAAAAGTATAGAGTATGTGTTTATATGTATAAGTATGTATAGGTGTGTGTACAGTAAGTATATCTATGTATGAATGTGTGTTTACATATGTATGGTCTTGGGAATTTTCTAGGGAAAAGGGGTGGGAGTTCATAGGCTATGCTTCTTCTCACTCCTTTTTGTATATGTGTATTATGTGTTGTATTTTTATTTCTTTATTTTGTTTATTTCTTTCTTTTTTTGACATTCATATTCGAAATAAATCCATTAAAAAAAAAACAAAAAAACAATCTAGAAAGTCCTTTGGGCCAATTATTGGATCCGGATCAAATGTAGACTTTATTTTTAAAGGTTTTTCTTTCACTTTGTTTCTTTATTTCTTCGATTTCATTTATTTATTTAAGATTGTTTTTTGTTTGAATACTTTTATTCATTAAAATTATTATTATTATTATTACCGTATTTTCTAGACTATAATTCGCACCTTTATATAAGCCGTGTTCTGGTCCACAGAGACCAGCGCTGGCTTTTATATTTTCCATGTCACCTGAATTACTAAACTGAGACCAACTGTGTCTTGAACTCATCTTTGGAGCTTCCAATCAATGAATGCTGACAACCCCCCCCCCTCAACCCTAACCCTTACCCCAACCCCCATTTACTTATAATGGACAAAATTTCAAATGTCTGTACAAACATAAATTTAGTTTCCATTGACGTCAAACTTGGCACATACATATAAAGGTGGTTACATAATATGACATCAGCTGGATCGATGCCAAAATAAGCTACAATGCATGTGAGGGGCTGAGTTTACTGTGTCAGGCACCACTTGTTTTTATTGGACTCGGACCACATTCTCATTGCACTTTTTGCTAGTGGACCAAAATCTGTAAATATAAGCACATGTGATGAACTGTGCTGGCATTAAACAGAAAAGTCAAGTGTGGGGAGAATCAGAGACAGTGGGTGTGGATGAAAACAAACATGGACGTCATATATGACCACAGACCAAATGTTAGTGAGGTCATTGGTCCCCTCATTCTGTCCACAGCTGCTGCTGTTAGCTCTGACCAGAAATGTTCACAAGTCACTTTTTACAAGACCAAGTCAAGTCTCAAGTCTTTGAGGGGTAATGCCAAGTCAAGTCTCAAATGGCTGAAATTAATGTTTTCTCATTAGATGCTATTTCAGATCATATCGCATTGCTGTATTGTTTTGGATTAAGTATGTAGTAATTAATGTAGGTAGGTTTTACTGTACTATATACTCCGTTATTTTACACTACACCATCAAAATTGATCAGAACAATGCCTTTGCAATGTGTTTAAATTTGATCAATGTATTTTGAAGCCTATGGCAGCACACACGCATTACAAACCTTTGCACAAATATCAAGGGAGGGAAATTATTATTTCTACCTGTGATTTTCCCCTAATGTCAGGCCACACATTGGAAAAACTGAAACAAATGAAATAATAAAACAAATAATTCCATGATAATGAACTCGCAAGTCATATCACACAAGTCTAAAGTCAAGTCACAAGTCTTTGTTTGTGCTACTTAACCCTTGTGCGGTCCTTCGTAAAAGGCACACTGGCTGTGTCCTACAATCGGGTCTTAAAAACCCAGATTCCAAAGTTCAGTTCCATAGACTCATCACCCCACCCCCCAAGGATATATTACTGTTTTCAGTAGTAAGCAATGGCATCCTACAGTACGTATAAAAAGGTACATTTGTGAGCCACCGGGTCTCTTTGACCCGAAGGACCGCACAAGGGTTAAGTGCGGCTCAAGTCCAAGTCTCAGACTCGAGTCCCCGTGTCTGGCTCTGACTACCCATGTGTCTGAGTTACTTTCAATTTTGTTGATTACCCACAATGCTACATGGCTACAGTGGCTCATCAAGTACATAAAGGCCAGTCAGCATATCCATTTGGGTCTAAGAAGGGTTATATTTGGGCTCCATATTAGGGTCCCATGTGGTTTGTAATGGTGACCCCACATGTGATTGCCCACATCAGAATCAGAGATCTGAATACCTCATGTTATTTACTTTTCACACTATTTATCCCATGATATTTAGTCCGCCAAGGAGTAGCTGAGGAATTTGCCCATATTTAATATTTGTGGGAATTACCAAAAATATTAATTTGCCCAATAAAAATATAAATTTAAGCCTGATGAAACATTATTAGTTGAACCAGTTTAAAGTGTAAATATGAATAATTTTCTATTCTTGCATTTTAATCTGAAACACTAGGTTAAGGCTGTGTGTGTTTTAGTGGTTGCAGCATTCTTGACCTTCTGCTGACAAAATCTTGCCTATTTTTCCTCAAGCTCAAGTGAATGTTTATGCTAAATTTCCTGGAATTCCCTCTAGATTTTGCTGAAACATTGCATCCATAATCACAGACAGTATTGAAGTAACGGCGAACTTGACCCTTTTGACTAGTTATTTAGAGCTTTTCCTCCTGAGATATTGGATTTTCTACATATAATGGATGGAATGAAATGATCCTTTGCACATTTGAAAATTATATTATGTAAAATCTGTATCAGTTTTTGAATGAAACATATTTTTTTGGGTTATTTTTCAGGAAATTGGAAAAACAATGAATTCTCATTAAATGACTGGAGTTAAGCAATGGCATCACAACATGTGTTCAACACTTTTCATAGGTTAAATATTACTAAAACCATCAGCCCAATGAGATAACGAGCAAAAAAAAGACTAAAATAGACTTACGAGATATAGTACGTGACGATATACTACATTCTGCTAGAGGGAGTATGCTCTTTATCCAAATAAATAAATCCAGACTTTTTCAAAACCGCAATTTTTAACACCTTGACTTTTTGTACTTTTATGCATGTGTGGCTACTTTTTTGATTGAGATTGTACCTGTCACTATCACTATCACCATCACCAATATATATGTATGTACTGGGTGTCCCATAAGTCTCCATACATAGGAGACATAATACATCCCATACATATATGGTTCTGATATGTATTTCTTTATATTTCAGATAATCCAAAGAGTGCATTTGAATGAAGAGCAACAAGTTGAAATGGCAGAGATACAGAGCATATTATATAAATACAAATGGTTTATGTCAAGAAATATTCACTTTTCATATGTATGGAAACTTATGGGACACCCTGTAAATATATTGGGCATTAACGACTTCAGTTTTTTTCAAGTCGAGTTGACAGATAGTGATGACGTCATCCCATTGCCGGTGGAGGAACAACACGGACACACGTCTGTCCAGTAATGAGCAACTTGTAGTAAAGTTCACTGCAATGTAACAATGTCCACTGGCAAGACACAAGCCTCAGCAGTTTAACCCCAATAAAACAAAGGCTAACGTTAACCTTGAGTGTTCTGTTAAATTTAACTGCCATCTGTCTGGATTTTGTCCGGACAGATGGATCTAAAACTGGACTGTCTGGACGTCTGTCACACATCCTCACTTTTTACATTTTGTCCATAGGATGAAATGTAAAAAGTGAGGACGCGTGACAGACGTCCAGACATTCTGACTTTAGAGCTGTCTGTCCAGACAAAATCCGGACATATGGTCACCCTACATGAAGTGCAAAAAGTTTAAAGCAGTGGGTGCCAAGACACACACCACATTTGTCCACATCATGTTTGGAAAAAAAGAGTGCATTGTGTTAATGTGCGTTGTTTGTGCTGCTGCTTATATCACTCAGGTTAGCTAGCAGATGAATCTTCAGATGCCTGCATGACGCTTGTGTTTTTGTTGTATTTTAATTTGGACTTGCATATTGTGCAGGTCACTGTGCTGTTATGTTTTGTCAGACCCAAAACCCCCTGTTTTTACCTGCAGCAGCCATGTCTTCTCTGGTTTAGGTCTGACTGGTCTGTATTTACGCACTGAGGAAGAGAAAGAATAACATGCGACTTGTCGACTCCTCCAAGTTTAAGTCGACTTGTGCTACGGGAGTTGAAGTGTCAATGTTTCTGTTAATGCTGTTAAAAAAGCATTGAGTCAGCACTGAGTATACCCACTTCTAAATACACCTGATATGTATGGAGGACCATATTGAAAAATAAACAGAAATATAACAATGGCTTGATAAATGTATTTCTCTGACAACTTGTCCAGTGTGTATATACCCACCTTCAGCCATAAGTAGCTGGTTAAAGGCTCCATGCAGTCCCTGTGACCTTAGTGAGGATAAAGCAGGTTTAGAAAATAATAGATCGAAATTTATTTATGTACCTTATTTGGGCAGCTGTGGCTCAGTTGGTAGAGTGGGTCGTCCAATCACTGAAGGGTTGGCAGTTTGTGACCTGGCTCTGGCTGTCCACATGTTGAAGTGTCCTTGGGCAAAGATACTGAACCCTAGGACTGAGAGAATCTTAGAAACCTACTGGAGGCTAATGTGAGGCTAATGTAAAGCGCTTTGAGCACCATGAAGGTGGAAAAGAACTATATAAGTGCAGACCATTTACCTTCTGTTATTTATCTGTTTACTCTTTATTTATATAATCTTAACTTAAGTAATTATTATCCCTGCATTCATTTCCTTGATCTCTTTTCTTACTCCTTTCTATATTTTATTTCCATCTGACGTCTTAATTATTTCATAATAGTGAGCAAATACTACTGATGGATTTGTGCGAAAAATAAATAGACTTATATGTCACTATTTAAAAATTTTTCTGGTCTAGTAAAAAAAAAAAAAAATTGCGAGTATACCCACTCCTCCAGAAACCATTACACCACAGGCTTATAATGATGAAACCAAAGGTGACCCTTACAGTGTCCAAAGGTTCTGGCTATTCTCACAGATGCCCTTTGGGGCTTAAGTGCAGCATCAGGCATGTGTTTGGCCTCATTATTATCCAGCGTAACAGAATAAGACCATGGAGCGGCTGGATGGACATCATATGACTCGGCCGTCCACGCCTCCAGAGCATCTCCGGCCCTCGCAGTGCTATGAGACGTGTCAGGACGCCATGGGTCATTTAAGAAGATGTGTAAGAACATCCATGTGGTCAGTGGTGGTGGGTTCGGGGAGTGAGGGAGGGAGGGGGGGGGGTGTTGTTTCAGTCTAATGCTCACATTTAGGCAGCTGGACACAACACAATGATATCACTACATGCTGTTTCATCTCACATGCTGCTCGGGTTATTCTATGTGTGTCTTGACCACCTCCAGGCACTGCCCCCCCCCCATGACTAACCATCCCCACTAGACAGGCCTGGCTGTAATGGGACTAATTGGCATGGACACCACAGAGGGACAGTGGCCTATCTTCTATGACAGAACCCAACCCCCCTAACCCCAACCCCATTCAACATCTGCAAAAAGATGGTAGGGAAATGCTGTGTCTCAATTAGTAATGAGCTCTGACCGATCAGGACAGCGCTTTTACAAACCGGACAGTAATGGTGTTATGTCTCAGACAGCTAATCGCAGCCTCTTTGTGTGCGTGAGAGTGGGTGTGTGCTTGTATTCCTATCTTTACGGGGACATTGATATATTTATACAATCATGCCATGGGGAATTCTGACCCCATAGGGATCAAAATTCAGGTCGCTACGAGAGTTAAATATAAATGTAGGTCCCCGCTAGTGAAATATAAAGTACAGAAATGTATTCAAATGATGTAGCCTAATAAACACTTTAACTTGATTTTTTCTTCATGTCCCCATAAAGCACAAGGGAAACAGATGCAAAACAAAACATGTATATTTCCAAAGTTTGAAGTTTATTTATTTTTATTTTATTACCTCCACCAAGGAGGTTATGTTTTTGCCAGAGTTTGTTTGTTTGTCTGATTGTCTGTTATTTAGCAAGATAACTAAAAAAGTCATGGACGGATCTTGATGGAATTTACAGAGTAGATTTGTAATGGGGAGATCTGGAAATTATTACATTTTGGTGGTGATCCAGAAGAGATCCTGGATCATTTTGAAATTTTACATTGTGAAAAATGGAGAATAAATTTCAAAATGATCCAGGATCTCTTCCGGATCATCACCAAAATTGAATCACTTTTTCCTTGTGACACTCCCAACACATCCTGGAGATTTTATCAAAATCCATCCATAAGGTTTTGAGGCAAAAGCGTAACCACCTTAGCGGACCTCTCTTCATTCAAAGGGGGGGGGGGTCCTGCACTTTCAGAGTGCTCTTCTAGTTTTTTATGCGTTTACGCTAACTATCCAATGGACACTTTACCTACAAGTGATGGTCACAAACTTGGTCCTCATGAGACATGGAAACCAGTATTTGTGTGTGTGTGTGTGTGTGTGGATGGTGATGTTATCTCTCTTGACCATCCTACAGCAGGACAGCCGCTGACCTTAATTGCAGTAATTTACTTAGTAGCCATACTGTATGACTCGCTGGCCAGACCGAGGCCATCCGTCAATCAAAAGGCCGTGTTCATTAAGGCGCCCAGGGCCAAGACACAAAAAAAAAAAAACACACCCAGATAAAGGCTTCTATTAAGACATCAAAACACATGAACATTTGGAGCTTCTTTGTTTTGTCCAGATGATCAGACACATGACAGGAACATGGAGGATTTATCCACAATAACCATCATTGACTGGAAAATGCTCATAGAAGATGAAAGTTTGGAAAGAAAACCCTAAGAGTAACACTGTGTAAAAACTATGATCATGATGAAGTACATTTAAATCAATTGGTATTTTTATTATAATTCAATAATTTGATTCATATTCCTTTAGAGTCGTTTCCGTTGCTGCTTTGAACATTTGAATACAATACAATACAACAGAATACAATATGATTTAAGGTGCATTTTACTGTTTAATATTTTAATTTAGATGTTTTTTTTATGTTTAAGTGTTTGGTTTTCCATTTGACTGTTTTATGTTATGTTTTACTGTTTCATCACCAAAAATCATTTGTTCCTTGTGACACCCCCAACACATCATGAAATTTTCATCAAGATCCATCCAAATCTATCTTGCTAACTAACTAACAGACAAACAAACTTTGCCAAAAACATAACCTCTCTTTATTCGGAGGGGGGAGGTCTGCATTGGCTGAGGTTTTCACTCTCAATGTGCTTTTCTAGTTTTATTGTTTAATTACTTCATAAAATTAAAATATATATTGTCATATAGAAAATCAAGGTCGATGAAGTTACCATATTTTGTTCCTTGCCAACAAGTGGCAAAAGGAACAATCAACCAGATAAACAAACACATTACAAGCAAAAACACACGTAATATAATATAAAGAGAACATGAATTGAATGAATGAGCATTAGACCAACATTCATGCTGAGATCCCTGTTCACATCCACACTATCACTTTGGAAATATATTAGTGGTGATTAATTTTCAGTTGTTTCATTGGCAGATTTGTTTAGCTTGAATTAAGCAAAACAAACAATTAAAAAAATCAATAAATAAATAAACCTGCCAAACGAACACTTAGAAATTGTCTTGAAATAAGATTTTCCAGATCTATTGTCTAAAAATCAAGTTCCTCTTTTAGTGATTATGTCTTATTTCAAATATGTTATGATATTTTTGACTAGAAATGAGAAAAATACACTTGGTAAGATTTTGATTTTTGCAGTGTATGTACATCCGGCCTGTGGAACGAGTCATTTTTCTGTTGTTAATGACCCAAGGAAGAGTAATGGGGATCAGAACTAATAGACTTTGACAACTAAAACTGGGTGTGGAAAAAAATCAAGGATCAAGTGGAAGAAATGAATGTTGAGGGACATGTGTAACCCATTCCTTCATGTTCTTTTACCATATTCTCATCTAGCTCTTCATAATTTGGACCTCTCTTTTGTCACCCAGAATATTCTGTATAAATCTAAGTACAGCCAGTAATAAACAGGATCTAATGAGTTGTTCAGTCTGGGCTTCAGTGACAGTTCCAGTGTCTTTCAGGTGCTGAAATACATGTTCATACCAATAATAATGCTAATATTGACAGTTTATTGATTTTCATAACTCAAAATCCTGACATGTTGGAGAAATTCTGGTTTAAGACTTGGGATATGTGCACCTAATTCAGGAAAAAATACAAATAAAATCACTGTGGATCACTGTAATCAGGAACCTTGTAAATACACCAGTGTGATAGTACTGAACACTGACTGCAGTTTTCCATCATATACTGTAGGCCAGATGCATGTTGGCTGCATCCAACTACATACCAGATGTTTGGCCAGAAAATCTGTTTCACTTGTTTTTCTCAGCTGAATCAAGTAGGTGCTTACAGATACTGTAACCTGGACACTATAGTGCAAATCAGGAATGACAGATGTACCCGACTAAAGACTGACAAGAAAACAGGTTAGTTCATCTGCTCAGTCAGTCAGCTGTTGTGCACAGTGGGCATCACTCATGCTTTTATAAAGTGACATAAACTGTTTAAAGTAATGTGTTTGACACATAACGGCTGTTTTACACCAGCTCAGAAAACAAATGGAACAGAATTACATTACAGTATATGTTTATGCATTTATGATTTAAAATGTGTTTGATCTAATGGTATTCATCATCATCTCATTAAAATAAAAGACAATTGTTTTTTGGTTATATTCTTCAACAGGGGTGTCAAAGTTGTTTTAGTTCAAGGACCACATTGAAGCCAATATTATCTCTAGTTGGTCAGACTGGTAAAATAAAGACAGTAATTAAAGTTAATGGAATAATGGATAAAGGGCCACCTCCCATCTATTGTCTTGGAATCATAGAATAGGAAACAAGGAACCCATTTCCACTTTCAAAACAGGTCCTATTCTTCAGTTCATTTACTTATGAATGGGAATTGAGGCAGTTTTTTTTTCACTGATTTTGCTGCCCACGTGCCCCCAGGCCAGGATCCCACCTCAGCTGGTACGCACCGGACACTGTGGGGTTTCTAGGAGACCCTCTGACTTCGTGTGTGCATTAGACCCCTGTGTTTCGAGATGGGTTGGGTGGGTTGCTGACATCGCAGCTGACGCCTGGTGCCTGTTGTACACGGGCTGGTCCTTGCCCTGGCGACGCGGTTGGCACACGAGGGGAGAAAGGGCCCCGTCCCTCCCGAGCCCTGTAACCCGGGGGAGAGAAGGCACAACGAGTCCGGGAAGTGGCGAAGTATGGGCGGAGGGTGCTGTAAAGCTCGCCACCTTTGCCCCCGGATCCTTTTTGGCTGACCCGGAGCCAGTCATGGTGCACTGTGGAGGAAATGTGCCTGGCGGGGTCACAAGCCAGACTGGCAGAGGTTGAATCCCTCCGCTTAGTAATATCCTTATAATCAGTAATGATCATAACATCCAACGCAAGCTTTTTTATGTGGAAGAAAGCTTTTTTTTTTTTTTTTATAAATCGCACCCTGTGTATATATATATATATATATATATATATATATATATATATATATATATATATATATATATATATATATATATATATTCACAGGGTATAAAACATATACACATACATAAAAGCACCATTACAATTGTCAGTCATACCTAAAAGAAACTGGAAAAAAACAGCTTTTTTTTAATAGCACCATCTCTAACCCCACCCCACAGATCCTTTTCTAAATTTCATAACATCTCCAAATAAATACATAACAAGTGTTGCCCCCCCCCGCCCCCCGATTTGCTCTGTCGTTTATCATTAAGAAGACACATTTTTGGTGACTGTGATACTTCACCAAAATTTTATGGGATCTATTCTGGACCACTTTGCACCTTTCCGGAAAATTCCATGGAAATTGGCCCAGTAGTTTTTGTTGCTGACAACCAGACAAACAACCAAACCAAAAATGACTCAAAAAATGACTACTGAACCAATTTCCAAGAATTTTTCCGGAAAAGTGTGATGTGGTCTACAATAGATCCCATAAAATGTTGGTGAATGTAGGTCAGGGGTCAAGATCAAGGTCACCAAAATGTATTTTCACAATGACAGGAGATAGGGCAAATCATATTTTTTTTTGGGTGGGGGGTGGGGGGGAGGCTGGCAAAACTTTTTATTTTACAATAATTCTCTCATTCTACTTTCACACACACACACCTAAACCTTTTGCTTGGAAAATAGTTCCTCCGGGACTGAATACCAAACAAAAATATTGGGAAGAATAGATCAATCGTACTTTTTAAAAATCTTCTAAAGAGGAAAAGGCGGGTGAACGGTTCTGAATTTGAGTTTCTTTCAAAAAGCAGGAATTTCCAGCTTCTATAAAGTGACATGTGGCTGTTGTTTGGAGCACGTAATAAAACGTAATAATGAATTGAATTCAAAGACGTGCGTTCCATTGTGGCACTTGCCCAAATGCAAGCTAACTGCAGCCAATCAGATGAGCAAACAAACAAGTCCTGCATGCAGACCAATAACAAGTCCACCCATCCTCAATTTTCACTGCCCCTCTTACACCAGAACGCCTTTCTTCTCCTCTTTTCTTTTCCTCTGGGCAATCTCCCACTCCTCATATACATCTGTACAAATTGATTTCCTCTTTACAAGCAAAGATAATGCCTGTGGCAACAGAAATACCTGTAAGTGAGGGATAATTACACCGCAAGACACCCCCCGCTGAGTCCCTTTCTCTGAGCCTCCCAACAACATGAATTTTAAGCTTCAATAGCACTCAATGCCGTCACACCGATGAGGCCGAGATTTGATTAAAATTATAGTTCTTTTTGCTCCTACTTCATCTATTAAGATAAGCATCTTGTCCAGGGCTTTTTTATATACACATTTAAAGAAGCCAGTACAATTTAACATTTCTACCCTGCTGTTAGACATGAAAGGGAACGCAGAGGGGTCCACTTTTCTGTTAGCTACCTGTGCAAAGCTACTGCAGACAATTGTGGCTAACGTTGGCTTTACCTCCTTCCTTGATACTCGGTGGCTTTCCTTCCTCTAACAAAGGGGGGTAAAAGAAAAAGAAAAGGTACACATGGTGGTTTATTGTTGTCATGCACATTGAAAACAACAAGCTCACCAAACCAAAGTAAAACAATGTTAAGTTCACTCGTAGAAATTGTCTAAAATTCTAAATCTTAACCTTAGTGTGTTTATGGAGGAAATAATAACCAGAAAACAACTCTGAGAGACTTCCACCTAGGCAGATCAGCCCCCCCCCCCTAAATGACCTAAATGTTATTACTGTGTTCTCCATTGTTATTGAATGCATTGTGTGTTGGTTCTATTTTTTTTAAAAAAAAAACATCCAGATTGCTTTGTTTCCAGCTGTTTTTGGAGAGTTGAAAAATTAGTTGAGGTCGAACAACAGAGTTTACTGGTACTTCCTCATACACGTCCGTGATGTGATAATGAGGTGTCTCTGATTGGCTCAGAATGCGTGAAGGAACACTACCTCCTCCCCTCTCGCTCTGTGTGTGTTTACCTTCCCAGAGTAGCATCCAGCTAGGTTGCTTGTTTTGAAAATGTGTAGGGAAAAAAACAGCACTTTATTTCCACAGAGAGCACATGATCCAGTTTGATTCGCCATTTTTTTCCAGTTTGTGCACCAGCTACTGTGGCACCGTCTTCTCTTGTAGATGCTAATGCTAATGCTACTTCAGATTCGCTGCAATGGGGGACAGTCTTAATCCCACGTGGTTGATGCCAATGTCCTTGTGACGTGTAGTGGGCAGGCTTTTTCTGAGTCGCTCTTTTCTCTGTCATTTTCTATGAATGGGAAATACAGCCAGTGGAGGTGACACACCACTTTCAAATGCAGCATGTGTTGGTAACTCAGGGTTACCCATCAGATTCCAAAAGGAATTTTCAGTGGAATGACACCTTTAACTGCGAACAATATTCTGCCCCGACTAACCAAATGAAACATACAAGTGTGTTAGGGATGTTCGATACCACTGATTTCTTACAGATACCGAGTAAAATTCAGGCTTGTATCTTTGATACTGATACTTAATGTTAGTACACCCAATATGTAAAATAAGAAGGTAGTGCTCCATTTAATATTTTATAAGTCAGTAAAAGTACCTTAAAATCAACACGAACATGCTCCAGTCAGAACCCAAGGTTGGCAATTATCCCTTTGGACATCATTCATTACATTAGTACCGTTACTTCATGGTACCTAACAAAGCAGGTACACTCACCATTCATGCAGAGGTGGACCTTACAGATTCTCTAGACCACATTAAGCCTTTCCTCACTGTAACTGTGACTGTCACTATCATGCAGGGGTGTCACAGCCATTTAAAATGTGGGGGTGTTCTAGGTTGTGGCAAGTTTTCTGAAATTTCTGAATCTATCATGGTAAAAATTTTTAGATTAAAAAAGTTATATACAGTGGTACCTCTACATTCAAAATTAATTCATTCCAGATGTGTTTTCGTACTGTGAAATTTCCATAAATAGAAAACAGTTCCTTCCAAGGCCCCAATACTATCCCTCAAACCCTTTTAAATTTATATAAAATTACCGATTTTGTATGAAATATGTGTTAAAAGAAAATGTAGATTTAGATTTTAGCCAGTCCAGGCGAACACCAACTGTTGTTAGTGTAGATACAAACACCACCACACCAGGTTTTACCTGTGAGAGCATGGCTTCTGTCGGATCGGAATAATGTTAGCGCATCCAGGCTAATGGTTGTGTCAGGGACAGAAAAATTGAGCCACATATGGGTGAGAATGAGGATTCAGCAGTCTGGTGGATCATCTTTGGTGTTTAAATACACCTTCATGGGTGGAGCATCATGGGTAGTTCCCTCATAGTCAATGAGATGCTACGTACGTGACGTATTTACGTAAATTATGTAGTTGCATATATGAATGTACTGTATTTTAATTAAGTTTAACAACGGCAAAATTTCTCATTACTTACTGCTTGATGATTGTTTGCTAACACTGCCAAGAAGAGCTGTTTAGATTTCACCTGGAAACTGAGGTGCGCTTCATTTCCTTATGCTAGTTTACGTGAAGGTGGGTAAACGGTTTAGCAACCCCACAATGTTATGGATGTTTGTTTGCCATGATTGCGACCAACAGTAACCATTTATCCAGAAATAAAAAGTAGGTGAGACCAACTCTGCGTCTGTTTCCTGGATCCGGTGGAACGTTACAATATATAACCTCAGGAAAAAGTGGGGGGTATGAAATCATATGATTGTAGAAGTGGGGGAGTCGCAACACCTCCATCCCCCATGGATGCAACGCCCGTGCTATCATGTAATATGTATATGTGGAAATGATCAAAAATAGTTACTTTCCCAATAAAGGATTAATATGCAAGCACAGCTTTTGTCGCATCCCAACCTGCCCATGCTTGAACACACCACCCACGCCTTTAAATGACAAAATCAGGTCGTAACATTTGCGTGTATGTTGTATTGTAATCTTCTGAGATCAAATGGATCAACAGTAAAGTGAAGGTACTGTACCCTGGATGATCTGTGACAACGTTCATACCGGCATACACTGTGTATTAATAAAAAAAAAAAAGGAAATGTGACGGGACAAACTCAGGGAAAATAATTATCAGCACTGATGATGATAATCACTTCAGAGAGTATTGTCCTGCTCATTTTGGATGTTTTTTTTTTTTTTTTACTGAATCCGCACTGCCTTTGAACGCGCCTAACTGTCTTTTCATTGTTATTATTATGTTTGATCACTGATTATCACTGTCACTTATTAAGTTCAATTTGTTATTGTGGAAATGATTAAATGAATCACCACTTGAATGTGTGACAAAAGCCTCAACACTTAACAATGATTATCTCCTCTTATTAGTAACCATTCCTCAAATCTCAATCAAAGGCTCTCGCTCTAGTTTTCTTTCTTTCTTTTTTTTCTTCTTCTTCTTCTTTCCTGAAAGTCATCAAATGAGAACTCAAAAAAAAAAACAGCCCCAAACTTCCAAACAAGCCTCTCCGGGCGAACGGGAAGGAAAGGAAAAACACAGTCGTCGCTAACAAACGAGAAAGGACAAGTTTCTATTCTGAAGTAGGAACTAAAAGGTATGCAGATGTCTTTTCTTCTGCCTCTCATCCCTCTCCTTCCCAGGTGACAGGTATGTCAGGGCCCTGAAAGCCCTGAAAGCCCTCGCAGTATAATTACACGCCATCCTATCTCCCCCCAGCAAAGGAGGTGTTGCTCGAGCAGGAGCGTCGCGCTATCAGATCCCTACGACTCAAGCAAAGGAACCCAAGGGAATGCATCTTTAACAAAGCCCATCTCCTTCGCCTTTAAATATCTCTAAGTGCAACCCACCCCCTCTACCACCACCACCGCCCCCCACCCATCCCTCCGAGCCTTCTCCATTCTCTGTTTCTTCACCTACAGATTTCTGAAGTTGCCTTGTTTTATTGTTTTTCTTAAGATGATGTTTTGGAGTCGGGTGAATGGCACCAAAAGTCTAATGATGAACATCCTGAGTGTCTCTCAAGACCCCGCTTTGTGTCTGGGAGTGATTGGTCGGATGTCTGCGAGGCCGTTTTAATGGGACGTCAAATCTAAAAAGGCGTAGAAGGAAGAAGTTCATATGCACAAACAGAAAGAGGAAAAGCTGCTCTCTCTGGTGCTCTGAGGTGTCGGGATTTTGCACAAAGATGTTGGAGTCAATTTAGTGCATGAAGTAAGAGTGAAGGACTATCAGTATCAGCCAACGAAAATGTGGAGGATAATGGTAACACTGTACAACAACATCTTATGAAGTGTTTTTTACAGAGGTTTTGGTGTGGTTTTAGTCCATGTAGAATTCAAATTTAATATCTGTTTTAACCCTTTCATGCATACTGGTCACTACAGTGGACAGCTATTCTACAGCTGTTTTTTTGTTTTGTTGCATATCAGTCATCACAGTGGACCAGGTGGCTGAGCGGTTAGCACTCTTGCCTTACAGCAAGAAGGCCCGGGTACATATCCCAGACCGTGCAGCCCTTTCTGTGTGGAGTTTGTATGTTTATCTCCTGGTGTCTGGATGGGTTTCCTCCAGTATCACCCAAAAACATGTTTGTTTGGGTAAAATTCTCCAGCCAGGTGATTCTGACCATTAGCCTGGTTCGACAGCTGGAGATGGGTCCCCGGGCGCCTCACATGACTGCCCACTGCTCCTTACAGGTGCCCCAACGGCATGAAGGATGGGTTAAATACAGAGAACAAGTTTTATTGTACAATGTATGATGACAAATAAAGCTCTTTACCTTTAACATCCCATACACTGTAATTCATATCATTACTGTAACTTTGTTCTTCTTGATAAACATAATCGGTAGTGACATGTGTGAATATATATATATATATATATATATATATATATATATATATATATATATATATATATTTGTGGGTTTTTTGTTTTTTTTTTGCATATTATCTACATGAAGTGAGTATTAATTAGTATTAGAGTATTTTAAAATATCACAAAATATCAGATTAGCTACATTAAAAAAAATATTTCATGGTTTTTACACAATACATCAGTCCAACGCACCACCACCGGGCGAATCTCCGTCAAAATGCATCTCTCTGTTGACTTTGTATGTAATCTCGATGTGTGAAGGTGAAAATTTTGATGTGGCCGTACCATAATGGTTTCAGTTGGGGTTTGGGTTATACTACGGCTGTCAATCTCATGCTCAGGGGCCACATTAAGACTAATAGGATGTATAGTGGGCCACACTATAGGGGAAGAATGTGAATAATAGGATAGTAAAATATGAATAATATCAACTTTAGAGTTTTTTCTATATTTTTGAAAATATTTACATCTATCCCATACTTGAACAACATGACATTTCTTGTTTGTCGTTTGGTCAAAAACATTAATTAACACAAAAAAGTGATGAACAATCCAAAACATGTTCAAAAAGTCTTCTAAAACAACCAAAAAAATGTGATAAAATAATCAGAACATATGCAAAATTGTGAATACATATGCAATTAACATGTTTATTCAGTACTTTCAACTGCTTCAACAAAATTACTGTGTTGTTGTTGTTTAACTAGATTAATCATGATGATGAATGAATCCACGTTAATGCCTTTATTTTGACAGACCTATTATTTGTAGGTTATTCTGATTCTATATCACTGCTCTGATCCACTTTAGATTGAATTGACCTGAAGTCATATGTTCAGTGTAATATTTACATTTCACACATTCATCCCAGGGGCCAGATTGGACCCCTTGGTGGGCCAGATTTGGCCCCCGGGCCACATGTTTGACACCTGTGGGTTATACAGTAGTTTATAGTCCTGGATTTACACATTAACCCTTTAACCCCTGATGCATCAGCAATGAGGCGTTCTGAAAGGCTGGTTTAGTTTCAATATAGGCTACTGTGATTTTACTGAGATTTGTTCAATGATCTGATATATGAAAAAAAAAAAGAAAAATCCAAAACTAAAACTATTGGAACCAAATTCATTTTAAAATGTATTTATGTATTTATTTATACTTTATTTTATTTTAACGTAGTTAATATTTTGTAAATATTTATTAGGTTTTGTTAATTTTGTTCCTTTTTTTTTCTATTTCTACATTTAATATTATATTTTATTATTTTTCTTCACTTCTGTGCCATTTGCGTCTTAATTTATTCATGTTACTTATTATTCTGTTTGTTTATTATGCAATTTTGGTTGTTATTGTCCATCATTTTGTAAGTTATTTTTTATTAATTTTGACTAGAACTGTTAAAGTCTCAGGAGTTAAATGGTTAAAATATTCAATCCAGGTTGTAGTGAATATTTTTCTCCACCAACTCAGGTGACTTTTTTTTGTTTTGTTTTGTTTTTTTTCTAAATTCAATTGATTATTACTTTTAATCCACATTAGGCTTCATTATCATTTTGATATTTCAAGCCTTTTTTCTATAATATGAAGTGAAAAGGGTACTGTGACAACCTTACACCTCGACATTGAAAGTAAAAGAGATATGCTGTGACATGTTCAGGTCAAAACAGCCTGAGGCAGGAGAATGACTTCAAATAGTCATTGGAAACTATTCCTTAACAATTAACTACATCTGTATACTTACTTCTCTACAATTTATGCTCTTTTGACACTTCATTTAGAATAAAAGCTATTAATCCTGCAAATATTACACTCTATATCAAAACACTTTTCTTTTCATAGTCTTTTTCTGTGGTACTGTTTAAATAAACTAATTGCTAGTTTTCCAGCATTAGCCCCTTTAACCTCTCTACAAACACATGCTGTGAAGCCAAACATTGTTTAAACCCTTTTTGAAGCCTTTCCTGAAGACAATGCATGTGACTAAATGATGATAATTAGCCTGATTTGTAGATGGCACATAAAATTAAATAAATAAGTACAATACAAAGCTATATGCACTATGTAAGTCATAGACATGTTGACACTGAACATCTTATTAATATCTTCTGTTTGCACAACCAAAGCTTGAAGAAGAAATAGTATAGAATGCACTGGATTAAATAAATAATAAAGCACATACAGAGATGTACATACATATATGTGTTATGGTCTTTATCAAATTCCTAATAAAGAAAATAAAATCTCAATATGTACATTTGAAAGAAATCTGCTTGAAATGTTAACTTTTTTTGCCTCATATTTCTTCTGTTTTTTGTCTGTCAGCAACAAAGGCAAATATTAATACAAGAGAAAACAATACATACATGTATATATATATATATATATATATATATATATATATATATATATATATATATATATATATATATATATATATATATATATATATATATATATATATATATATATATATACAGAGAGAGAGAGAGAGAGAGAGAGAGAGAGAGAGAGAGAGAGAGCATATAATGAATAGCATTGTGTTTGTTGTTTGGAGTTAATTGAAAAAAACATTTTTGGATTTGGAAAAAATGCTGTAATTATTAAATGCATATTCTGACATGATTAGAATATGGTGCAATATGGAATGACTTTAACCCTTTGATGTATGAATTATGGACCTTTTGTGTTTTTAATTCCTCTTTAGACATGAAAAAATAATGTGATTGAAATCTTATTAATCAACCTATTTAAGTTATAAAAATGTCCACTCAGCTGGAAAACATGTGTTTAAGCTGTGAAGCAAAGAAACATGTATTTAAAATGCAATATCAGAACACTATGAAATAAAACATTTTAATGCAGTTTTCTTTAACCCTTTGTTGGTCACACTACAAAAATCACAATATATTTTTTGCTTTTTCCACTTCATAGAGACTATTATAACATAAAACATAGATTTTATTTAATGATCCTACATTTAACTAAAATATTAAAACCCAAACATAATTCCTTCACTAATCTTACCAACATAATTTGTGACTTGGTTCAAATTAGATGTATTAACTCTTTGTGTTTGTATTATTAGTCATTAGCATTAGCATTTCATGACCCTTTACTATCATCTGTACCATTTGATTGGTTGAGCATGTTTTAAAAAAATTATTCCATGAATACCAAATATTTTTTTTTGCAAAAGTTACCTGCAATTTTGTGTTCAAAAGAAAAGACAATAGCAGAGCTGTTATAATCTTCTTCTTTGTTGGTGGTATATATACACTAGCATGACTTGAATATATCATTGACAGTGCCACCTAGTGTTTTTTTTTTGTGCATTACATGCTTCTTACAAAACTACGCAAAAAGTTTGGTGTCAAAGGACTTAAATTTAAATTAGATATCAGGGTTCAAAGTTACCTCTACCAAACTGTTAAGCTGACCAACAAAGGGTTAAGAAGAGACTGTTAATTACAGTCGTGCAGACACTGAACCCTGACTTAGGCCCCTAGTAGGACTGACCTTAGACCTACTGGTGTATGAGTGTGTGTGTGAATGGGTGAATGTGAGGCTAATGTAAAGCGCTTTGAGCACCATGAAGGTGGAAAAGTGCTATATAAATGCAGACCATTTACCATTTAATGATATGAACTGACTGATATGGAACTAAAACAACAAAACCTATGAATATACAAGAGAACAAGTGTAGAATAACTGTCGACTGTAGTGACTAGTATGTATCGAAGGGTTAAATTGAATTGTTGTAATATTAATACAATACATAAATAAATAAAATGATGAAACAAAAATTGAAAAACACACACACAAAAAAAGCTAAAGTCATGGTATAAAAATGAAAAGGATAATTGAATAAGGTTCTTGTTTGGGCTGGTCTGAAACGCTGCTGCTTCAGTTGTAGAGTCTCTCTGTGTAAAAGGTGTGAAGTGCTTATCACCTAAGTAGGTCAAACTATCTGCAAAGAACGCAACTCCGCAAACTTCCCATCATCGACGCCATCACAACGAGGGTGGGGCTGGGGGAAGAAAAAAAAACAATTCACTTGTCACAAATTTGACACCTTTCTCCTTTTTCCACAGAAGGAGGAGGAGGAGGAGGAGGAAGAGGAAGAGGAGGAGGTGAGGGGAGAAAAGAAAAAGAAAAGAAAACTCCAAAGGACTGTTTCATTGTTCTGAAGTTTTCCCTCTCTCTCTCCCTCCCTTTTTTTTTTTTTTTTTTTTTTTTTTTTTTGCTTTGCCTATCGTTGCCACTGAAATCATCACTTACCTTGTCAATGACAAGCTGGCAAATTGCCAGACATTAAGGGGAAGTGCACAAGCCTGTCGAGTGTGTGTGTGTGTGTGTGTGTGTGTGTGTGTGTGTGTGCAGGGTTTTGTTTTTGTGTGTATAGCAGGGGGTGACAGTGTAATGCCTGGTCCCAAGGGCAGCAGGCAGGATGCTAAAATAGCTTGTCGCTCACTTCGACTCCAGTGCAGGATAAGGTTTTTGGTTAAAAGGTTCCTGTATTTTTTTTATTTTTATTTTTTTTTTTTGTTCCCTTTGCTCATGAAAACCTGTGAAAACAGGAGCAGATTTCGTCTTCAGGGACCCCATTACAAGGCATTGTGAAATTATCCGAGCTTGATTAAACCTGCTGCGCTCTCAGACAAAACGATCTCTATAATCACAGCTGGAGAGACAAAAAGCTAAATCCCGTATGGAATAATAACACTGTTCTCCTTGCATTTTCCCTAATTTGCAAAGAAGAAAAAAGGTTCTTATCCATGGTGCTGAATTTTGAGAAAAAAAAAAAAAAAAAAAAAAAACATGTACAGAATGGATGAAAAAAAAAATAAGAGAGAGAGAGAGAGACAGAGAGAGAGAGAAGTCAAATGTGTCCTTAAAATTTCCTCACTTCACACAGTGGAGAAGCAACACCAACACAAGAAAAGGAAAAAATCTCACGCCTGTAACGCAGTGTGAGATTCAGATGCACGCTTTAACCTGAGGACAGTATTTTTCTGTCTTTGGGATTCCTCTGATGCTTTTCCCATTCCTCATACAGTACGAGAGGCTACCAGATTGCGTTGCGGCTCGACGGAGAAATAATCGCTACCAGAGCAAATTCATCTGTTTTGTGATAACGCTACGTTTCGGAGAAGTTGTCCGACACCTCAGCTCTGAAATGTTCTCTTATACGCTGTGATAAGTGCAGCACTACGGCCACTTGTCTGTTTAGTCAAAGAAATCTTTCCCTATATGTATGGAAATTTGCAGAACATTCAAAGAAATGCCCAAACAGAAAGAAAAAAGACAGAAAATATAGTGACCCAAAACAAAGTGCTTTTTAGGTCTAACAGTGAGACTTTGGGTTGTTTGTAGTTTGTGAAAACTGTCTTTTTATGTCCCTAAAACTTTTTTTTTTTTTTTTTTTTCCTAAAATAGTGGGCTAAGCTGGACAGTTTGGTTAAAACACACAACGTTCCCACTTGCAGGGGATTTGTAGGGATGGATATGTAGGTTAACAAAACTTTGACTCTTAAAAAAAAACTGTAATTCATCTCTCATTTTAATCTGAATATTTGTATATTTAATTGTGACTCTTTTTAACACTGATTCTAATATTTTCCTCATTTGAAGCAGTGACTTCTGCAGCTACATTTGGAAAAAATAACCATATTATAATATATAATATTATAGAAGTCAACTGACATGTGTTTCTGTGTGTGTGTGTGTGTGTGTATTCCTATCTTCATGGGGACATTGATATGTTTACAGTCACACCATGGGGACCTTTGACACCATGGGGAAATTCATGTCCCCACGAGGGTTAGATATAAATGTGGGTCCCCACTAGTTAAATATAATTCACTGTGAAGTATTCAAATGTATGGAAATGATGTTGCTCTATAAATACATTATATGTATTTATTTGTTTCACCAAAGTCCCCATAAAGCATGGGGGAGGGGGCAGCTTCCAAGTGAAACATATTTGGAGATGTTTTATTATTTGTCTGTCTTGATTGGTTTCCTGATTCTGACCCTGATCTGTTTTTTGAGCTTGTCTCTGCCCTGTTCCCTAGTTGCTGCCTTGAACAACCTGTTCCTGGTGACACCGGTTGAAGCAGCTTCTTCTGCATTTTCTTAATAAAGCTTTTCAAACTGTATTCAGGTCTGTGAGTCTTGCATGTGGGTCCCGTTTCGGTCTAGTTCCATATTAGATGTGGCACAAAAGCATGTGGTGTGGGTCATTATTTGACAGCCTCTTGTAGGAGAGGAGGGAAAGGAGAGGTGTGGTCGCAGGAGCAGGACATAGGTATGTTCTCTGGGGTATTAAATATGGTAAGAGGTTTTGGGCTTTGCGATTGTTGGACTTTTATTTTGAAAAGTTGTTGTGGTTCTGTCTTCCATGTTCATGAAAAGTTTGGTATGAATGTTGACTCGTGTCTCATGCAACAGTCATGAATGCTTTATGACAGCTGCTATGAATGTGTTATGAACTCACCCGTCAATTAAACTACCATAGAGTTTGATTGTTTGATAATTTGTCAAAAGACTGCTGCCTTGTTTAACAAATGCAATGTAAAGAGACACTACCAGAGAAAATAAGTTAACATACGACAAACTAACAGGAAGTGAGGATGAGCCTGTGACTTAAATTAATTCATCTCCATGGCAACCTACGTTGCCATGACAGTTGCCTATAACTGCATGTAACACAAAATATTATTCCTTCAATGATATTTTATTTATTTATTTGTATTTTAAATGTTTTGTTTTTTTTTTTAATTGCGAAGGCATTGCTGATTAAACTTCCGCATTACATCTGTAATGGTCTTAGTCTTTGCACTTCATCATATAGAACACGTTCCTCACAGAAGTTGCTGTCACAGTCTTCTACCCCTCGTATTGAACAAGGGAAAAGTGGCTTTTCTTTTTTTGCTCCATATCTCTGGAATGATTTGCAGAATTTATTGACTATGGACTCTCTGGCATCATTGGAGATTTTTAGGAATACAATTAATAATATATATACACAGAGGACTGTCATTGTTTTTAGACCTACTCCACATAGCTTTTTAGCAGCTACTGAGATTTATGTAAGTCTGTCTCCTTTATGTATCAATGTGTTATGTTTGTTTATTTCTCCCTGATATGTATTATTGTGTTTTCTCTGTCTGAAACTTATTGTTTGCTGCCATTTTGATCAGGACTCCCTGGAAGAAGAGACACTGAGTCTCAATGGGACAATCCTGGCGAAATAAAGGCTAAATAAAATTAAATTAAATTAAATTAAATTAAATTAAATTAAATTAAATTAAATTAAATTAAATTAAATTAAATTAAATTAAATTAAATTAAATTAAATTAAAATAAAATAAATAAAGACAAGAGCAATATGTTTGATCAATTGTTATATAAAAATGTGTTTACACCTAAGTGGCCTCGATTTGATTACATTGTCATTTTAAATAAAATAACTTTATAGTGATAAATGAATATAAACTATCATGAATAGGAGAATTTATCATATTAAATACTGTATTGTAGTAAATATAAAATGAATACAAATACACTTCATCTTATTCTTCTTATTATTATCATTATTATTATCATTATTATTATTAGGTGTGAGGTGACTTAAAAAATTATGTGTATATAAATGATTGTAGATGTTTTTGTCTTAAGGATAAACAGATATAAAACTGTTTTTTTTTAAGACATAGAATGCAGACGCTGCTGGATTATTAGTTTGTAAAAAGGGAGTGGGAGTTTATAAATTTTACTTCTTCCCACTCTTTTTTTCGAGTCCAGGATGGAAGTTTTGTTGACCGTTGTGATTGATCTATTGATGATTTGTGAGCTCGAAATAAAAAAACTAACTGAAACTGAATTTTAGACAATTGTATTGTAACAATAAAGATAAAACTGTCATAGAACAGGGCATTTATATGTAATTTTTACTGTTTAAAAAATGTCAGAAGGGACCACTGGCCCCCGATAATCTCCACATTATCAGATCTGGCCCTCTCTAAAAAAAAGTTTGGGCACCCCTGCTGTAGGTGTTTAGACTAAAATCTATAATCAGATAAGACTTTAAAGTTTCCTTTGACTATTCCAGACATTCCCCACAGGATTTGTTAGGGATATGATGACTGAAGTACATATTAACACAACAATGGTTCTGAACTGAGGCTGTTATCAGAGTCATTTTATGTGATAGTATTTACTTGGGCATTGCTTTTGGAGCCTCTGTGATGTTAATGCTGCTTCCTGGTTCATTGGTCTGGTGTAATTATTGCTTTAGTTGTAGAACATCCTGGGTTCAAATTCTATTAGGCCTAATACATTCTTTACTGTCCCCTGTTCAGATGAATAACATATCATCTACACTAGAAATAGTAGTGTCAAATCAAGCTGAAGAAGCACCACTATTTCACAAAGGTGAAATAGTGGTGTATATTTTTATATCTTATATGAGATCTTGTAACCGTAATCATGATGATGGATTATTATGCGTTATATACAGTTTTTAGCTTTGTTGTTTTTGCAGCGTTGACATGAACATGCATATTTATTTTCAGTCTCTTTTCATCAGATATGACAAGAAAATACAAGAAATATGTGAACAGGAATTAAACAAGTATTCAGAGAATGCCTAATATTGCTGCTATGTTGTGCATATTTCAAGTTTCTATGACAACCTGTTCTTGAACTGGAGCCACTTATGTGATTTTGACCTTTCTGCTAAATATGACCTTGACCTTTGACCCTTACTCAAATGGATCATTGCATCTGATGTGCATTAGACATATGTATATGGCCAAGTAATTTCATGGTGATATCTCGAGTATTAATTGATGATATGTCTCTGCAGACACACACACACACACACACACACACATTGATTACACTAATCTCTCCCAACCAATGTTGGGCAAGATTAATGACTTCTAAAGGTTGAATTCAGTATGTAGTGTGACCCCTGACCCCATGACATGAAGCAACAAAAACCCTGAGAATCATTGGACATAATTTGAATGAAGTCCAGAATAAAAAAAAATCAGAAAGTGAAAGTGAATAACAAAAAATGTGGTATTGTGTTAAGAAAAGGATTAAAGACTTGTTAAATGGAAAAGGAAGCTCACACTAAATATGACCAAAGCTGTTTTTTTTCCCACAGGAATATTCTTGTACATACAGTACTGCAGCGATTTAACTCTAAATATATATTTGTACTCCCTCCACTACTGATACGTACTTATAGAAAACATTTATTATATTTCCCTCTTTTGTCACTTCATTTTTTCTTTTTCTTTTTCTCACTTTTCCAATGAACAGCAGATAAAAATCAGCCTCACTCATTTCATTTATATCTCCCGTCGTCTGCTTTATATGAAGGGTCACTGCATTATAGACTGACTCATATAGACCCCTGTGTTGATCTGCATAGATATTCATGTATGAATGAATACATGCATGTGATGGGGGTCTGGGGCAGGATCTCTCAAAGTGTCCCCAAACAGTCAGTCATATCAAAACGTGTAACCGTTTGTTATAGAAGGTCAATTCCTTGAACTGTACATGGTGTACATGTCTAGAAATCGTCTTCATCCGATCTGAAATTCTGCACATGTGGGACTTTCCCAACAGTCAGACAGATTTACAAAAGCAGGGCGAGGGTGGCTGGTGAAATTTTTGGTGCTAATGAATAATATAACACCCGCAATGTTGCTTTGTAATAAATCTACAATGCAACAGAATGATCCAGTCTGGGTCATATTTAGCTTCAATGGGACGCTGACAGTCGACATATCCCATGATTCCAAGGCAGGATATCCAACGCTACGAACGACATCCGCCACCAGGAGGGCATAGCAATGTATTTGTAATGAAAATACATAAATAAATAATGCAAATTCCACCACCACCCCTCCTCGGTCTTGTCAAATGTGCAGAGTTAAGTCCCGATCAACTACCCCATCTACTACACATCCTCCGTCAGCGAGTCTCTGAAGGGCCGGAGCCTGTTCTTCACTTCTGCATCGCTCTGCATTTATTTCCATTCTGCCCTCTTTTGCTTTAAAAATCCTTACAATTGTGGCCTCTTTTGCATTTGGCCCCTATCTACCACCCCTCCACCACCCCCACCACCACCACCACCATCCTCCCTCCTTTTCCAGGGATGGGGAGATGCTGCTGTCCATGTGCTTATTCAGAGAGAAATGGCCTTTTGTCTCTGCTGCTCCCCGTCACAGAAGGTCACGCAGGCTTACCCCCGCCGAATAAAGCCTCGGCCATTGTTATAATTTGCATTGATGCATAGAGAGGAGAGATAGGGGCTGCAGAGGGTGAGACGGCTTGTGTGTGTGTGTGTGGTGGTGGTGGGGGGTTGGGGGGGGGGGGGGGGGGGGGGGGGTCGACGTTCCGTGAGGCAGGGCGGGAGGAGGTTATGCAGAGCGAGAGCGTCTTTGCATGGAAATGTGAGCAATGGACGGACGCCTTATTTTTTATTATTTATTTTTTTTCTCCCCCCCCCCCTCCCACACCACACCACATACATACACACATCCATCCAGAACACCCTCCTCACCCACCCATGGGGGAATGAAGGCCTCTCCTCTCCAAGGTCAATGTCAAGGACAGAGCAGGGCCAATTAGTATGCAGATCAGGGGTGTGATGTCGTTTAAGGGTATTGCTCTGATGCAATCACATTAGTTAGGCCAGGGAAGAATTCCCCATCTGACCTCAATCATACATGGGGCTGCGGGAGGAAGTGATGGGAGGAAGAGGGGAGAGAGAGGACACAGAGAGAGAAAGGGAGGGAGGGAGGCCTGGCTCACCTGCGAACCAGCCTTTTGATCACCATCTTCAGGCATTGGGGTTTTTTTCCCCCCCTCATTCCTTTAACGCAGACATGCAGGGCTGCCATGATGTCACCTATGGACACATGAACTGACTGAGAAAGACAATATTCAGTCTGTTTTATACTTTTTTTTTGCACTTAAATACCCACAACTGTTATTATCACAACTTCCAAAATGATTTTTCTTGTCTTTCCCGAATGATTTATCCCCATTTATTATAACATTATCCTCTGCATTATGGATTTTTCAGTGGAGATCAGATATTTTTCTAAGTTTAATATAGTGGTCATGTAAATCAGGGGTGTCAAACTCATTTTACTTCAGGGGCCACATTCTGCCCAATATGAGCTCAAGTGGGCCAAAGTAATGAAATAACAAGTGGTGCCAGGTACAATAAAACCATATCCCTCGCAAATGTTTTACCTGGGTTGCTTTAGCTCTTATTGTAAAAAAAAAAGAACATTTTGGTGACCTTGACCTTTGACCTACATTCACCAAAATGTAATATCTATTCTTGACCACCTCACATATTTACTGAAAATTTTATGGAAATTGATCAAGTAGTTTTGGCGTAAAGCTGCACAATAAAACCCTGCCCCTTGCAAACATTTTAGTTGTTAATGAACATATCACGCTTAAAACATGAGACTATGGGGTTGGCCTTTCAAGGTTACGCAAAGTCAAAGGTAATGATGCCATTTTTAAGCCAATGCCAGGTTTCCTCTCTGTCAATAATAGTAACTAAGATTCTATCTCCACTCATTTTCTCTTATAGTCCATTTTTTGGGGAGGCCATGGCTCAGTTGTTAGTCAGTCTGCGCCAGGGCAACTGTGGGGCAACTGTATGTAGTTTACCACCACCTGAGGGTACATGTGAGAGCGAATGAATAATGGGTCATTAATATGACGTGCTTTGAGTGGCCAAAAAACTGCTATATAAATACAATTCATTATTATTATTATTAGTAGTAGTAGGCGTAGTAGTAGTAGTAGTAGTAGTAGTAGTAGTAGTAGTAGTAGTAGTAGTAGTATTTTAGTTTTTTAGGTATTGACCGAGTGACCTCTGACCTCTTGGGTTGGAGGTCAAAATCTATAAACACTAGATTCAAAATTGAAAGACACACATTTTTGTGATCATTGAAAGTCTCTAAGATGAATAGTTCAAAAGTTATATCCAAATTTTGATTTAGACCATTATATTGTGACCTTGACCTTTGACCTAGATAATTTGTTCTTCAAGGTTCTGATGTCAATGTACATCAACAGTGAGGGCAAAAAGAGGCTATATGTAATATAGTATATACTGAGTATATAGAAATTCAAAGGAAATTCTTGGTTCGCCCTATTATTGATCATTGTGAAAATACATTTTTGGTAACCATGACTATGACCTTTAACCTACATTCACCAAAATGTAATGGGATCTTTTCTGGACCATGTCACAACTTTCCTAAAAATGTCATGGTAATTGGTCCAGTACAGTAATTTTTCTGTACAGTTGCTGACAAACACAACCAAAACCAATGCCCCTTTTCCCTTTGGGATATTTATGATGGTTTTAACATAACAGTGGTTGAAATAATTACTAAATGTAAAGTTTAATCAGTACAAACATGAGGAAAAGTCATTACCCAAGATAACTTAAAATAGAAATTTTATTAAGTCCTGACTTTATTGACAGTTTGCTCCAGGTTTTCATTAGCCAAGTTAGAAATGACTGCACCTTTTTTCAACCATAGTGCTTTAAATTATAAGACATACAAGTATTAAGTATCAATTCACTATTGAGTTTATACTTGTAATCATGTTTTTAGGTGGTTTAAGGAGTCAAATGTGCTTGACTGGTGTCTCACTTCATTAAAAGAAAAAAGTTGATTCCTTAACATTTAGAAAATATTTATGATCATTTATAACATATTGTCTATGAACCTGCAAAATATGATGTCATGTGACAGGATCTAAAATTAATTTAATGATCATTTTGAGAGTCCATTCAAAGTGGAGCCTGTTAAATAAAATCCGATGTAAACTACATGTTCAATTTGAGGAGGTTGTCATTCATCATGTGACTGCATCTGAGGAAGAAAACATTACACTTGTGGGAATAAAATAATAATAATTTTCAGAAGTTTAGAAAAATTATTCTTTCAGTAAAACATAATTTACTGCAAATTCTGCATTTATTCATTCATACATTTATTAAAAAGTGCTTTTCTACCACACGCAAAAGGTACAAGCTCAACCAAAAAGTGTAAAAGTACATAAAGGTAAAGTCTGGGGGAAACAGCAGCTTTGAAAAAGTCTTATTTGGATAAAAAGCAAAGACCCTGTAATTCACAGAAATGTTACTCCCATCATCTCCCAAGATAACATGGCATGGCATGGGGACATGAAGGTATGCCAGGGGACATGGGATCACCCTTTTTTTTCAAGTTAGAACATGTAGCAGGTGGAATGGGTGTGATGTGTCACTAAACTGGACAAAGTTTGTAGAATGTACAAGGATTGGACTGGAAAAGAAAAAATGTGACATGTTTTTACACAGTTACATGAATGTTCTGAGATGTGTAATGGACATGGGATCATTGCAGCAACTGTTAGAAATAGGTGGAGTTTGCTTTGTTTATTTGTTTGTTAGCAAGATAACTAAAAAAAACTAATGGACGTATTTAGCTGAAATTTTTCGGAAATGTTTACACTGGCACAAGGAACCAGTGATAAAAGTTTGTTGGTGATCAGTGGGGGGGTGCTGTTTCATGGAAGTATCATCATGTTGTATGAGCTGGAAATATAAACAAACAGACCAGTGAAGTAGAGGAATAACACAGAGTCATTTGCAGTGTTTTCCTTCTGAGCCACTCCTACTGTTATGCTCCTTCACCCGCTGATAACCGCTGCACAGTTTTTTTTTTCCACCTTAATCCAACAATGGGCCGCCGATCGAATGAAGCTCCTCTGCCATTTTAGCCCAAACCAGCTGGAACACTTTTTCATTGTGAACAGCCCTGTCCAACTCCTGCTGCGACGCCTCCTTAACAATAATGCACAATAAAACTTGTACCTCATCACTACTCCAAACTCCATTCCCAAACATCTCCTCTTCTTTTTAAATGCAGATGGACTTTAAAAATGACGCAGTTTGTAGTTCTTATAATTCCACCGTGTTGCGCGATGACACTTCCTCAACCAATCACTGTCTGGCAGTGCTTGGCTCCTCCCAAATGGGTACGCTTGGGACCCCAAACAGAAGGGTAACCAAAATAGTAACAGGTACCATAGACCAGTACCCTTTTGTCGTAATGGAAACTCTAAAATAAGTGTACTGTTCTGGACTCTACTGTACCCAACTGCATAGTGAAACAGGGCTTTTCAGGAGGGGAGGGGGGACGGACCAGCCTCGATGGAGTCTGCGATCTCCTCGTGCTTTTCTAGTTACTAAAATGTGATTGTTAAAAATAAATAAATAATGTACTTATTGTTATAGTTGATGATGTACATATGAAGACAATATTAATTTTTTAAATGAAAATTCTTTATGTCTATAAATGTTTATGTAAATTCTCTTATTGTTGTAAGATATTTGCACATTTCCTGTTTTTATTTGGAAAAGGTAGATGCTAGATTGGATCAGCCGGACAGATAGGGGGGGTGGGACTAAGGTCCAGATGTTCTGCGCAGCTGCTGATTGCGTTGTAATGGCCTGAAGTTAATGTAGCTCCTTTGTTTCCTGTCTTACGTTATTGGACAAATGGTCAGTTTGTCCAATAATGTAAGACACGAAACAAAGGAGCCGCATTAACTTGAGGAAGTAGTAGAGTTGTGCAAAGAGCTCATTTGCTACCTGAAAACAAACAGCAGGCATTTCGTAGTTAACTATATCAGTAACATACGACCTTGTGTGAGTCGTCCTCAGTCGTCTGTGTACAGTATATTTTGCGAGATCTTCTTTCAACAGTGATGTCATCTTTCAAAAGTGTGAAATTACGATATCGAATGTCTTGAGCACCGCCCCTTGTCCTTCCGGCTGATCCAATCTAGGATCTACCTTTGGAAAACTATTGGCTGGTGGAGTTTATTTGTCTGATTCAGGCAAAAATCTAAGTAATTTTTCACTTACGCAACAAATTATTCAATTGTATTGTTAGAATATTGATGTTTCTTTCAATCCAAGCACCACAGTTACGACGATGTTGGGGTTGAAGAAGAAAAAGTCTGAGAACCACTGACTTAAACCAGGAAAAATCATCATCATTAATCTGGCGTTTGTCATTTTTCCACTTTGTAAATTCATCTTATAGGTTTTTATTAGACCATTTGGCGGACCAGTTCTGGCCCACGGGTCATATGTTTGACCACCCCCTGCCGGAAAACACACCGTGTGAAGGGCTACTATTTTGTGTCCCCCATCGTTCATGTGGTCCAGATCTGGAAGCTGCCAATGGGACGGTCTTTGGGTCAGGATTTCCTCTTCTGCAACATTGAGTGCTGGCCTCAGAGGGAAGATTGTAATTTAACACACACACACACAAACACACACACACTTTTCCCTCTCTCTTGCTTTTTTGAGAAATCTATGTCTGGGTTGTAAATTTCTTCCAATTCTTCCTCTTTCACTCCCTCTATCTTTCTCCCCCTTGTCTGAATTAATGAGATGGGGTTTGATCAGGGCAGCCAAGTGTTCAGTGGGAAATCTCACAGCCCGCCTTGTGTCCCGTAATAGAATTTGCATCTAATGCATACATAAATCAAACATCTTTCTGGACATTTTCATATGCATAATGTCATTTCATCCTGTTTCTTTCCAAGTGGGGAGCTGTGTTGGGCTGAGGGTGGAGTGGGGTGGGGGAGAGAGGGGATGTGGGGGTGGGGGTGGGAGGGTTATATGTAGGTGGCAGTGGGGGTATTGTAGTTGGTGAAGAGAGGTTATTTTGTTTTTATGTTTTAGTTTTTTTTTTCTCACTTCTTTTTTTTTTTTTTTTTTTGACTCCCTCTTAATGCTTTCAATTTATTTTGCTGACTGTGTAGCCGTGCTGTGAAGCCATGCATTGGAGATCTTTGGGGTTTTGGTTGTCAGATACTTTTATTGAGAGATAAAAAAAAAAAAAAAAAAAAAAACAGAGAAAGAGAGAGAGAGAATACACATGGGTAAGTGTGTACGCGCACACGTCTGGTCCGTGTTTGTGTGTGTCTGAGGCATGTTGATGGGTGTTCAGAAGGAGTAGTGGAGGCTGCTTCATCACATCTCTACCTTATTCTTGGGGGCTTTGTTATGTAAATGCAAGAGGAAAAAGTAGCAGATTCAAAGTGCTTTCTCTTCACAAGGAGGTAGGAGATAAAAAAAAAAGCAAAAAAAAAAAAAAAAAAAAAGCAAGTGACAAGGTGTCTTGATTGTCCTTAGTGCTTTGCTACTTCTGCACTAACAAGGCTTGATATTGTAGAAATTCCATTTGCAACCGTCTCAATTTGCATGTCTCGGACAGTGCTTATGCGCACTATTAACTGTTCCTGCTTCTAACTTACCTACCGGCAAGAAAAGAAAACACATTCAAATGCAGGACAATTAAATATACTGGACCAAATACGTCTGTGTTGAGTGTTGCATCCGTCTGATAACTATAATTGACACTCACACAAACAAGGTAGCGATTGGATGCATATTTGCATCTTTTCAGCTCCAACTACCCCACACAATACAACACATCCCCTGACGTTATATTTACTTCACTCCTACACTGTTTTTTATTCTTTAACTGAAGTAATTAGAAGTATTTTTACATTCAAGATGAATAATAAGTCATTTTTTTATGTCTGGATATGCACAAATGTGACCATTTATCTGATTAAAAAGTATAATATTAATATATTTATATGTGTGTGTGTGTGTGTGTGTGTTTGTGTGTTAACCATCCTTGAACATATGTATATGTATTCAAATTACTCACATCAATTAACTGAAGTTATTAAATGTATTTTTTACAACTGAAAGGAATAATAAGTCAATTTTCATGTCTGGATATGAACAAATGCAACCATTTTATCTGATTAAAAAGTACAATATTAGTATATAAGTGTGTGTTAATCATCGTTGAGCATTTGTATATTTCTTAAAAACAGACGTAAGATTTTTGTTGTTGTTGTTGTTGCTAATGTCTAGTGTAGCCCTGCTGGTTCTTTGTACATAGTGAATCTAAAACAGCTGAGTGTTGTACTTTAAGGCAAACGTGACTAAAACAGGAATTCATGCATTTGTTGGGACTATTTTCAGTGGTGGATTATCTACATGTTCTGTTCTTATGAAGTATTCATGGAACAGAATGACTTTTCTCTATTAAAAAAATAAAATAAAACTTCATCGAAAAGTTTGGATACTGAATGAATGTTTAATTTTCTGAAAAATGTCCTTTTAACTTTTTGAAGGAGCACTTTGGGAAGAATTCTGTAAAAGACGTTCCAGACAAACATGGAAAGAAATGCATTCAAGCAGATGTGATTTTTTTGCATTTAAACCGTCATATTCTTCACTGTCATCATCGTGGACACTTTCACATTTTACACTTTCATGTTGAAACGTTTTATCTCCGCTGACAGTCTTTTATCTTTGCTGCTGCCTAAAGCCGAGTCCTGCCTGTTTAAGGCCCGTTCAAGCTCTACATTAAAGACACATACACATTACATCCATATTTCTGTCCATCCTCTGGGAATTAGTGGACATGAACACCAACAGAGAATACAGAGCAGTACCACCGGCTACCACAGGGGGCAGTGTTGACATCAGAACATAATTATTTACAGAAATAATGGAACTTTTCAAAGAGTGACTGTATGAGACAGTCATTGCTTTTCCATTGATCTTCAAATTGTTATATTATAAAAATGTACCTGATGGAAAAACTATTATTTGGTTTATCTGCTGGTCACTTCCTGACCCTGTCACCTCATTATAGTCACTGTTTTCACCTGTGCTGTGTTAGTATGTCCATACTCTCTGTACTTATTGTACCTAGTGTGGGTACGCAACGCACTCACATAGTTATTGTTGTTATTGTAATTACTGTTGGTATTATTGTTATTATTATTAGTAGTAGTATTGGTAGTATTTTAGTTGTTGTTGAATGACTTTTGTACATTAGGACCCCAGGAAGAATAGTTACTGCTGAGGTAGTAACTAATCTGAAATAAAGAAATAAAATAAATAAATAAATAAACTTTATGTTACAAATACGTATACTTAAAGTACCCATATAATATAAACTCATAATGGTCAAATTTCTGTGTGGAAACATGTACACTTTTCGCACTCAATGGCTGCCATCTTAGCAGAAGAAGTGGAGCTGGAGTGGAGTGGGAAAGCAGCTTCTGCACCCACTGAACTTTAAATGGTAAATGGACTACACTTATATAGCACTTTTCCACCTTCAGGGTGCTCAAAATGCTTTACATTAGCCTCACATTCACCCATTCATACACACACAGACAATCATAGAGCAGTAGGTTTCTAAGGTTCTGTCAGTCCTACTGGGAGACTAAGTCAGGGTTTAGTGTCTTTCCCAAGGACTAGTTACTAGTTACTTCCCCAAAAAAGCAATTGTGTTACTAACTGCATTACTCCACTAGCAAAGTAATTCATTACCAGGAAAAGTATTTGTTACTGTGGATGTGATTTAAGATGCTTCCTTTAAAACACTAACAAATATCTTTATGACCTATTATCAATGGTAAAACTTAAGCCAACAGAAATAAAGCATGTTATCACAATCTTGAAAACTGTGTGGACTATTACAGTAGCGATGCTGACTTACCAAACATTCATTTATTAAAAATCTGTAATAGATTATAAACAGGAAATACATTCTAATTACTGAAAATTTTATATTTGTTGAAAGTTACTTGAATTTGCATTCAAGTATACAGGTGAACAGGTAGTGATGAAATAATGATGTCTGTAAATTCTTATTATATTATTATTAGTCTTATAATACATTTATTTATTGAATTCTCATGAACAACAACTTATGTTACAATCATTTGAAGTGTATTCACCCATTATATTAAGGCACAGAAACTTGCTTAGAAAAGAAATTAGCAAAGAGAAAAGCTAATATTAATAGTGCAATTACTATTTTTAACAAACGGTGCTGAAATGTGACCTTGTGACTCGATGCTGCCATCATCTGTGTGTGTATTTGACTTGTGTGTGTGTGTGTGTGTGTGTGAACAGGACAGTTGAGACCCCACCTATCCAACTTCTTGGCAAATCATGATCAATTTTGTTGTCATCCATGCAAGTGGAGTTCTACACCAAGCTGAATGTGAGCCTGGCACTGAGTTTATTGCCAAAACTCAAGTTGTTGTGTGTACCTGGGGCAACACTTGTACCCCAATTCATCAAATTGCAACACGTCAAATTATTTCCCGAGTAACGTTAATGACAATACAGTTATGGATTCATATTCAGATACAGATGTCTTTATTTATCCCCTAGGGGCCATTCGGTTTGCAGACAATTGGTCGCAGCAGTATGAAAAAAACCCACATTCCACACTTAGGCTAGGATCTGTCAATATTCAAAACAGCTAAGAAAGCCCAGCAATAAATAAATAAAATTCAAAATACAACAGCGACAGTGCAACAGGATCATTAGATACATAAATACATTTTAAAAACAGAGAAAAAGATCACACATGTATATAAAAAAAATATATAAAAACACACAGTTTAACCTAGCCTACATGTTAGCACCATCACTGTCATTTAAAAGCCTGATAGCAGATGGAATAAAATAATTTGCAAAGGGATTTTTTTTCCTTCTGGGAGCAAGATAACGCCTCCCAGAAGACAACAATGCAAATTTACTATATAGCACGTGGTCTCGGTGTGCAATAATACTCCTGGCCTTGTGGAGCACCTGCCTGCTCCACAACGAGTATAAATTGGCTCATGAAACTAAGATATAAAAGAAAAGATTAAAAGAACAATAATGACACATAAAATTGGTTTAGATATATTAAAATAGGTCAGCAAATAAATACATAATATGGACATGGATAAAGTAATTACTCCGTTACTTGAAATGTGGCTACATTAGTAACGCTGTTATACTCTAATGGCACTGCTAGTAAGTGCACCATACAGTACTGGAATTACAATAGCACTTACCAGCTAAAATATGTACACTTAGTAAGTATGGAAACTGTATTGGGTGTAAGTGTAGTCATGACAGTATGGATATGGTATATGGAACTGTTAACCCCTCCTTCACCTTTTCAGCCAATCCCCTTTCACCTGTCTGCTCCCTCCCTCACTCAGCCACGCCCACCTCATCAAGTCAACTCTGTTCACCTGTTATAACAGCTGCAGCTCGTCAGGATGAATGTAAATATTCACCTCTGTTTTCTGGCAGATTTTCATTTATCTTATTTTATTTTGAATATATTTAATTTTTATTTAACCAGAAGAAAAGATCCCATGAGATTAGGATCCTGGCCAAGACACGACATTAAATACTATATACAGTTAATATATACAATAATTTACGAGACAAGTCAAACAAGTGGTTCCAGGGACAACAAACCCTGCACCCTCACAAACGTTTTATATGATTTGCCCTATGTCTTATCATTGCGAAAACACATTTTTACTGCCAGTGACCTTGACCTTTGACCTACGTTTGGCAAACTTTGATGGGATTTATTCTGGACCACCTGGAATCTTCCTTAAAAAATTAAGGAAATTGGTCCATTAGTTGTTGCGTAAAGTTGCTAACAAAATTACTCACATCAATTAAAACAGAGCAAGGTTTTTTTTTGTTTCTTCTACTAATATCTATTGTAGTCCTGGTGGATCAGTGATAATAAATCAACTGAGTGTTGTACTTTATGGCAAATGTGAGTAAAACAACAGGAATGTATGTGTTTGTTGGGACTGTTTTCAGTAGTGGATTATCTACATATTCTCCTGACACACAGTAGTGCATTTTTTTCCTCTGCAGGAGACAAAAATTTCACAGTTTTACTTGAAAATTCTGTCCATTGTAAATTGCATTCCATTGAAAAATGTATTCTGAATAAATACAAATATTTATTTTTAATGTATTTGAAAAAAAAACTGTTGAATTGTGCAGTTTCCAAACAAGAAAAAAATAACTAAACCTTTCACTTTCTTGGGTGTTGGGAGGATATTCTGTTCTTAGAAAGTATTCATGCAACAACTTTACTTTTCTCTATTTTCTTTGAGAATAAAAAAAAACAAAAAAAAAACACCATAGAAAAAAACACCTCTTACTACCACTAAAACCTTTAATAAATCCAAAAAAACAAACAAAATATGAGTTGAAATTGTTATTTTCCCATTTGGTGAATTTTTTTTTATATGCACACATTATATTTATGCAATTTGAGGGTCAAAGGAAAAGCAACTGCTGTCTTGTAATGTATTTGGAAATGACCAAAAATAGTCACTTGTCTTGTAAGGGGTTAAAAAGTAGCAGTTACAAAGAAATAAAAAAAACAGTTAATGACAAGAATAAACAGTCATATTCATATATATACACGGACATTTCCACATAACATCCTTGCTCATTCTCATTTATGCACATAAATTGTCTTTGTGCGTTTGTGTTGCCTCCTCATTTGGCTTCACGTTACATATGAAACTTCCACTCGGACACTGTACGGGGGTGAAAGCTTTCCAAGGGCTACACTTGCAGTTCGGATGCAGATGAAGTTGTTGCTCTGGAGCCGGTCAGGACGGCGGCCGTGGCACCAGGCCGTCAGCTGTGCTCGCTGTGTCACATGCTGCAGGATCTGTGCGCTGACCTCGCCGCCGCCCGCCTCGTCGCTCCTTAATGTAATGTGACGAGGATGTGTCCACTCACATAAATAATACAAAGAGCTGGCAGCGCCATTTCTGTGTTTACATGGCGATTAGGTGTCACCTCTGTTCCCTTTGATATTAATTAAAATGTAATGTGCTTTCATTTAGTTTGCTTATGTGAGAGGCTGCCACACAAATCATAAAATAGTAAACAGGAATTTATGAGCGGAGAGCAGCACTGCCTCACTGTTCAGTGTTGTGTGTGTGTGTGTGTGTGTGTGTGTGTGTGATTACTTACAATATAACTAATAGACTGTGTAACATTAACCTCAGTTACAGCCATCTGTGTTCTAATATATGTACAGTATGATCAATAAAGAGATTGGTTTGAATGGACCTTTCTCACAACTTCCGCATTTCGCACCGGAAATACGTATGCAAAGTGTAACCTTACATCCGCACCGGCAAAAATTAAATGACAAAGACGACCTAGGAATGACCAAAAGTTATTGGAGCGTACCGGGATGTTCTTGTAATGCCCAGAAGCAGTCATATCTTTCATTCCACTCCTTCCCTGTTAACGGCGAAGCTAGACGAAAATGTAGCCTTTATTTTTCATTTGTGAATTTTCCTCCACGATTCTTCCAATATCTGCAAATGTGAAAAATTAAAAAAATTTCTTCAGGAACTTGAAAATACTCTCTCCATAATACCGGCTTTCTACTGTATTGATGGTTAACAGGAAGTTTGGAAACTCTCCCGTGATGTATTTACGCTTATTATGAAAAGGTCCATACTTCTGTCCTACATATATTTATACTGTATCATCGCGTGGAATATGTATGGAGTTACAAATTGAAGTCACAACAAGCACTTTTACACGTATTTTATTGGTTAAATCTCTCTAAAGCAGACAGAAGACTGACCAATTGAATCAATCAAAGACCAAAAATGGACTTAGATGTTTTCCACTCAACAGGGATGATAACATAGTTTTACTAGGCGTGTGTTGAGTGTCCATTCATAGAGGAGCACTATATAAATCTAATCCATTATTACTCTGCCCTCTGAAGGTGGGGGTATGTTTTGTTTGTGAGCAACCTTATGCAAAAACAAAACAAAAAAAAGTTTTCAGATTTTTGATTTTATTAGATTTTTTTGTTCATTTATTTGTCAGAAGCTATCCACCAGGGGTGTCTAAATCAAGTCCTCGAGGGCCGGTGTCCTACATGTTTTAGATATTTATTTTAGATATTTTAGATATTTATTTCCCACGTGATTCAGTTTAATAACCCTTTAACTCCCGAAACTTTAGCAGTTCCAAAGGTAAAAAGAATTAAAATAAGCAACAAAATGAACAATAACGGCCAAAGTCATCCATAAAATGAACAAATATGAATAATAAACTGCCAAAATAATTAGTAACATGAAGAAAGTAAGACACAAATGGAGCAAAGTTAAAGAAAAAATAAAATAAAAAAGTAGAATGTAGAAAAATAAACAATGAGCAACAAAATGAACAAAAACTTTCTGTCTTACTTTGTATTTTGTCAGTGTATTATTCATTTTTGTTCATTTTATTGATGACTTTGGCTGTTTTTGTTCATTTTGTAGCTTATTTGAATTCTTTTTACTATAGAACTCCTAAGGTTTCAGGAGTTAAAGGGTTAAACAGAACCATGATGAAGAGGGAAATATCTAAAATATGTAGGACACCGGCCCTTGAGGACTGGATTTGGACACCCCTACTTTACGCAGTGAATGTAGGGCAAAGGTCAAGGTCACCAAAACCTTTCACCATGATAAGAAATAGGGCAAATCAGGTAGAAGGTTTCTAGGGGACAGGGTTTGTTCTACCTTCCACCACTTATCTGTCATAATTTTAATGTCTTTCCCTCCATGATCTTTCCCTCCATCACCTTTGTAAAGCACTTTGAGTTACCCTGTGTATGAATAGTGCTATACAAATAAATATACCTGATAGTAACAACAAGGTTAATTTCCATAGACTCTAGGGAGGTGATAAGAAAGACAGTTGACAAAAGACAAAACATCATAAAAACACACAAAACGACACAATGAGGACAATCTACTGATGGTCACAGGATTGATTTGCCTTCATCTACTCTTTCAGTTGTGATTTAATGAAGGCACATGATTTTCAGTCTCTTACGTTAAGTGGTAAACAGTCTAATATTCAGTCCAATGAGCACCTCACAATCTGTTCCAGCTGTGCTCCTTATTACAGTATCTGTATAAACTGACCTCCTCCTAAATAATGACATTATAGTTGGAATTCCTGGCGACTGGATATATTTTAACAGCACACCACACACGCCTGAAAGTGTGTAAATGCTAATTATTTCTGCTTGATCACATCTATCAGACACTACCCAGGCATCTGCACATTGCCTAAACTGTTAGATGCAATCCCCTTAAAAACACAGCCTAAACTCTAGGGTTGTGCACTCTTCTAATTGGTGCCGTTTTCTCCCACATTGGGCAGTTCTCATCTGAGAATTTTCCTATCCATGCGGTTAAGATTCCTTTACACCCTCCATTTGACAATGTAAGCATTTTGAGGAGTACTCTGGCTTAACTTGTGTCATGGATGTTTCAAACAACTCAGTGACCACAAATTTAGCGTAGTTGATTTTCGATCCACTGTTTGTCAGGAGGGTGCACATTGTTGAGGAAATTCAAAGAATCGTACAAACGAAGACCAACGTGTTTACAAGTCAAACATAAAACTAAGTCGCCAGTAAATCAAAGGCAGATTTTCTTGACCAATTTTAGAAACCGCTAACAGTTGGATGACTCCCAGCTAAGTGTAGCATAACTATCCATTTGTCAATAGCATCCACCTCCAACTGCCATCAGGCTTTAGCAGCTACACCACGTACACGTTGTCACATCATCTCTTGCCAGAGCCATATGTGAGCCTGACAACTTCACTGGTTGAGGTTGAATTTCAACAACTTCTATCAAGATGTTTTCCTCTTTACTGTAGGTGCATGGATGCAGTGAGATGGAACCTGAGGCGGAGCAGCTGTAAAGGCAGGTGTTGGCCAACATGGAGGAAGCTGCCTCTTTGACTGGACATGCCATGCTTTCCCTCAGTCAGCTGCTGGAAAACATCTGGGCTTGGCTGGTTGATGCTCTGCGGTAACTTGAGAAGTCTGAGCTGGACCGTTGTGATATGTTGGATGGGTGCGTGATGACAAAGAGGCATCTGTGTGATCGGGAGAACAACAAGGCCCGTTAATGTTCTTATACGAGTTCCACCGCCATGGGTTTGTGAAGGTTGACACCGAGACTTTCACACTTCAGCTACTGAGAGGTGTTCTTTTCCATTTACATATCAAGTTATGGTACATTTTCTTACTTTCACTTTCACTTTATTTCTTACTTTACTATCACTTGGCCCATATTTATGGGTGGCCTACTATAGTCACTTTTCCATTGGGTATATGCACAAAGCTTTACCAATATTTACTAAATATAATACCAGTTTTTCCATTAAATCACCAATATGACTTATTTGTTATCACCAGATGACATGGGAAGTCATTCCATACACATGGTGACAAACATAAATATGTTGTTCGACCTGTCTGGAGATGGGTCTCATGTGTTCAGTTTGACCTGACACCGGCCGGAGAGAACCGAACCCCAGTCCCACCGATGTACCAAGCAGCAAAAAAAATGATTATTTGTAATTTTTATTTAGTGATTTGAGCCTCATTTATGTTATTTGTGTCTATTTGTGTCTTTTTATATATATATATATATATATATATATATATATATATATGCACCAGGTTTATTACCTCTGCCAAGGAGGTATTAGATTCGAGTCTGTTTGTTTGTCTGTCCGTCTTTCAGCAAGATTATACAAAAAGTTCTGAACAGATTTTGATGAAATTCATGAGTTGGGAGTGTCACAAGGAACAAATGATTACATTTTGGTGTTAATCTGGAAAAGATCCTGGCTTCTGGATCATTTTGAAGTTTATTGTCCATTTGCCGCTGTAGATATCTATCATTGGTTAGCCACATGTTTAAATATCAGCATCAGCCTTAGAAAACCCACATGAGTCGACCTCAACAACAGATATGATAAAAGCAATGAATAACATAACACTAAAGACTACACCTCTACCAGTGAATAATATTATTTCTTGTATATTATAAGTGCTATTACCTCACTAATCATTCATTTTTATGCTTTCTTATGTCCTTACAATGAAAAAAGCTAGTGTATTAAATCTGACAGCTTTGGTACCTCATCTTTAATGCCTGCAGGAAATGAAACACTATGACCATCATGTATATTTATTCACATATAGAGCAGAAAAGTGTGATCTGTGTCCCAAGTTCCAGGTGTAAATGGACATTGTTGGCGCCGTCCATTTGTAATCCGCCTGGTCTGAACTGGGCCTAAGGCTGTGTTCACATCCAAACCAGAATGTCAGTGAAACAGTCCAAAAGGAGCCCGAGGAGAACCATAATCCATGACCCGCTGTTTGTGAAATAGATCTGTCAACTTAAATACCACTGCACAGTAGTAAAGACACAGTTTTACGCTTATCATAGTGAAATTTTATCTGCACTTGTGACAACTGCGAGTTAAACGCTAAAAATACAACGTTCAGATTACAGTGAGTAATCTACCGTGAATGTTCACTTATCAGTCACAAATATGGTCAACATTTGCACTGAAGGATATGTTAGTGTACACACATTTAATCTAACAATCGCTATCAAACCAAATACACCTTACCTTTCCATAATGTTTAAACCTTTAACGCCTGACAATGTCTGTGGTGAATGTATTAATTTAATTTATTTGTTTTGACCAAAGGAAAAAGTAAGCAATTTTTGTGTACAAGAAATTAATGGCAGATTAAATACATTCATAAAGATAATCAAGACGTTATAGGAATTGCCATGTACACTAATAATAACAAAAGAAGTTCAATGTTCAAAGGAATGGGAAGAAAAAAAACTCCACTCCCTTCTCGCTTTATACACATATCACTTTACTTTTGCTTCCTTATTGATAAAGAAACTGTCTGTATATTATTAGAGTCTTAATAATATAAATAATAGTAAACAAATTAGGAAAACTGATTACACATAGTAAATATTTTAATTATATTATGCTTTTTTTTTTTTTTTTTACTATTCTATATTCCAATAATATGACAGACCAACAATGGTAATTTTTCTTTTTTTTTTGGTTTTCACTGTTGTTTTCAATGTTGCATTGCTTTTCCCTTATTTATGTTTTATTTGTTGTTTTGTTTTGACCATAAAACCAGGTTCCAAAAAAAAAAAACAGCTGGTCTGATTTTTTTTTTTTTTAAAAAAGCTCCAAAATTCAAATCCTTGTTGTTGTTTTTAGGTGTGTTCCAGTTTGCAATTCATGTTCAACATCCTAAATCTCTTGTTGGTGTACATTCTGAGTGGCTTATTTAATAAAAACCTGTCAAACTTCAAATCCTCTCTTTGTCTTTTTCTATTATTCCACCTGTTTTGACCCTAAAACACACAATAAAACAAAAGGAGATTTTATGACACCAAAATTCACAGCAGAATATTTAACTGAAATCATATCTCAGGGGTTAAAGGGTTAAAAATGTATAATGTGTGTGTGAGGAAAGTCTCCTTTTATTTTGCCAATGGACGTACCTAGCCATGCATATTTTTCCCTTTATACTGCACTTTCTGAAGATGATGATGATGAATGCGCAAACTGTATATCCAACTGCCTGTTATGTACTTTTATATAAAATAGGCCTTTAACCAGCTGGTGCTTTGGCATTTACACTCATATAAAGACCAGTTTTCAATATGACAATGTTGCTTCCTTTGCATTAGCCAAAATATCCATTGAAGAAATAAGATAAAGCTCCAGCTTTAAGTGTTTTTCCGCCAGTGACAAAGCACGTATCAGAATGTGCAGGTAGATTTATCAGGGGCAGCCATTCGTATAGTCGTCCCCCTAGTCGTGTAATGAAGCGAATATACAAGCCGAGTGGTCAGAGAGGCCTGGGTTAGTTAATGACAGCCGATATCTCTGAGGCTGGCGATGAGGAAGGCTTGAAATATTTGCTCAGGAGACTCGCCGGGGGTTTCAATCTCACCACAAATCCATTTATATGTTTGCCCGCTGATTTATGGCCTTATTTTAACTGTCTTCTACATGCAAATGCGCTGCGACCGCTAAAGAAATATACATAATGTGATTCTCAGGGTCATCCCTCCAGCCTGTCAAGTTGAGGAGGTAGGTGGTATGTGTGGAAGCGGAGTTCGGGGGTGGACTAGGGGGGTGTTGAAGGGATTTAGGGAATTATACTTTCCAGAGGATGGAAGCAGGGGGGGGGGGTTGAAGGCGCAAGGTGGCCCATGCACGTGGTCCGGCTGCCTGGCCCTCATCTGAATAAAGCCCCCATTAGGCCTTGGGCAGATATTCATCATCCCCATCCTCACCGCTATCATTATCCCCACACACACACACATATATATATATATATATATATATATATATATATATATATATATATATATATATATATATATATATAAGGTGTGTCATCTATCGGCGCTGATGCTGAAGCAGCAGTGGGACTGTAATTTAATTAAATCTGAAAATGTCTGACAGTTTCTATAAATGTATACTTATCAAAATCGTAGCACGGCTAATAAGTAACTATTTGATTATCTCTATTTCTGTTCGATGTAATTAGGACTCCATCATGTCTAATTTAGAATTAAATTGATTATGGCTTAAATGCTGCTTTTTACTCCCTGTCCAGCTGCAGAATGGAGATCTTCACCACCTCCTGTCTAACACATGAGATACTGATTTGAAAATGATTCCCAGGCAGGCAATCGTGATCATATATCCTGACACGTGAAGAGCAACTTTATTAAAGATATCTGTCATGGTGAGTCCTCCGCCAGTCTCCCTGCGTGGACATGACAAAGTAGATTCATCAATTAAGGACCAGCAATTGCATTAGCTGGGGTATTAGACTGCCTTTACATTTTCTTTCACATTATTTCACACATTTTTCACGTGGCGGTATATGTTAATAAGGGGGGCTCACTCTGTACTGCCAGCAGACCTACCTGGAATGTACTGAAAGTCGGCTTCCACATATCCTTTGTGGACCTGTGTGGATGGCTACTATGTAACCGTCCTGTTGTCCTTATATTCTGTATACACCCTGTGTCCTCCGGGTCAAAATGACCCACCTGCATTAAACCCTCAATATAAGCAGCTTAATTGAATTTGAAACAGTAAATCTGATTTTGCTTGAAGAAATAACTTGTTATTCACCACAAATTGTATGAATACCTGAGCTTTCCCTCTTCACCTGCAAAAAGACTCCACTCATTGCTATTTTTAACCTTTTTTTATTCATGTTTAAATAGGGCCTGTTGTTACCATCATTTGTGATGAAAATCAGCTCATCAAGATAATAATAATAATAGCACAACAACAACAAAAATATAACACAATGTAATCCTACAACCTAGCCTTGAGAATAACAGTCAACAGTATCGTAAATATACATGTTGGTACAATTTGTGGGTACTGTCATCCACGGCACCTTTATAGCCTCTCGGAATTCACAAAGGTTTTTTTTTTTTTTTTCATTTGGGTCAGATCAATGACAGTGCAGTCCAACAAAAGACCACCTGTCTGGTCTTGTTTACATCTGCTACTGATTGATTTGAGATGGAGATGGAACTAAAACATTCTCATATTCTGTGAAACTAACTCTGACTGTGATTTACACTCAATTTGATTGCGGGGTCATTTTGACCTGAAGACAATCTTTGTACCTTTGCAAAGCAAAGCAAGAAGGTTCTGGGTTTGATTCCAAAACCAGTTGATGGAGGTGGAACCGTTATTTGTGGAGTTTGCATTTCTCCCCCTGTCGTTCTCTACAGAATGTGAGAATGATTGTCTCGATATGTTCAGGTGATGTGGTCAGAGTGTACCCTGGTCATCTTCCAAATATAGATGAGATGGGTCCTACCGACCTCCGAGGCTGTAGGGAGGATAAAGTAGGTTCAGAAAATGAATTAATATTATTCATTCATCCATCTTCTGAATCCACTTTATCCTCACTGGGGTCACAGGGATCGCTGGGAGCCTAACAGGTGAAGGCGGGGTACACCCTGTATGAGTCTCCAGTTCATCTCAGGGCTGAATATATATAGACAAACAATCACTCTCACATTCACACCTATTGGCAATTTAGATTAACCAATTAGTGCATGTGTTTTGGATGGAAACCTTAGTACCCACACAGACACGGGGAGAACATGCAAACTCCACACAGAAAGGTCTGGTGTTGGAATCGAACCAGTGACCTTCTTGCTTTGAGGCACAAGTGCTAACCACTGCACCACCAATTATTAAAAATAATATTAATAACATCAAAAACTAGTCCTATCATATTAGTATAGTATTACTAGTACTATTATAGTAATACTAATAATATCAATTGGCTTTTCACTGATGTTTGCTTGGTCATTGATGGACTCCTGACCTTTGACCTTTCCCCATTCAGTACTAACTGTGCCAACAATGTCAACTTTTTTCAGTCCTTTGTAGCTGTTCTTGTTGTTTTATTATAACTACAATTACACCGAGGATGCAGTGTTCAGTCCTCCTCTTAATGTTGATCTTATCGTATGATGTTATTTCAGACTGAATACGAGTACAGCTGTATAGTTAAAAGGTATGTTTTCAAGGGCCAACTTTACAGTGAAACAGGGGAAAAAAAGAGGAAACACTGGAGGTTATGACATATTAGTACAACAGAATTAGACTGAGTTTATGCTACTGAGAAAAATGTAGGAACCCCAACCCCATTTTATTTCCCATCTGGAGTTGAACACAGGTAGTAGGGTAGAGGTTGGAGTCAGCCAACTGGATTTAAGTTTTAGCAAAGTCGAGCATTTAATTGGAATCAGAATGTCTATGTTTTTGGTTTCTTAATATCTTCATTATCATTGTTCTATTCCTACGTACAAATGGCTTTCTGTGTCTGTCTTTACCCAGCCAAGCCAAGTCATTCATATATATGCTTCATTTAAATGCAGAATCTCAAAGCAAATCTCAGTTTTTTTTGCCCATTCCCTTTTTCCCTCTGAGAAATTAACCATTCTATTCACTGCATAAATTTTCAGGTTTTGCCCGTGCGACACTCGGGGGTGTTGAATTTTTTATAGCAAAAAACGGTCTAATAATTGTTGAACAGATGTAAGTGTTGGAGAGTGGGCTCCGTCAGAGCTCATAAAATGGAATTAGCATGTTAACCCTGGCTATGCCTGGGAATGGGGAGGGAGGGGCGATGGCAGTGTAAAGAAAAGGCTGAGGGAGATGTACTGACTGAAATGGACTCTGTGGCTGGGATTAATAAGGCAGACTGGTGAGCTGGGAAGCCTAGAAGGCGAGCAGCCATGGGAGCCCCGAATTGGAATGGGATCTATGTGATATCCCATAAGCACTGAACATATTGTACATGTGCTCTGTATGTACTATTCATCCTTTTCTCCACGCATGTAATGATCTCAGCCTAGTCCCGTCTTAGTTTGGTGAATGAGAATATAGAATAAAATAAGTTAAGGCATGAAATAAGGGAAAAAAGGTGTTTTGCGGCTTACGTTGTTGCCAATCTCACACAGATGAGCCAATTTATTGCACTACGTATTATCTCAAATGATAACAAGGCAGTTAGAGACCAGCAGACCTCCGCCAAGGCTTGATATGGCATCAAAATGTGGAGCCATAGGTGTTGAACCATCTGATGTCTGAACGTGAGGTGATGTGAATGTGAACAAAAAAAACCTGCAAGATTCTATCTTGTCTAAATTCTGGGATATTACCACTGATGTGTTTTAGATGTTGACCTTTAGTGTGACCTTGACCTTTGACCTTCATTGCTCAAAATCTAATGGGTCCTTAGAGAAAAATGGACCCGAATTTAATACCTCTGTGGTGAAGGTAACAAGGCAGTCAGATACAGCAGACATCTGCCAAGGCTTGATATGGCATCATATGACGTCAAAACGTGACATGATGGAACCATAGGTGTTGACCCATCACGTCTGAAGGTGAGATGATGTGAATGAAAAAAACAGGAGATTCTATCTTGTCTGAATCCTGAAATATTACCACTGATGTGTATTAGCTGTTGACCTTTAGTGTGACCTTGACCTTGAATCAGAAGTTTTCGTGTAATCCTGCTGACAGGCAGACAAACAGACAGACAAACAGACCCAAATTGAATACCTTCTTGGTGGAGGTAAAAATATAATTTACATGGAACATGGAAACATTATCATCTTCTACAATATTTACCAGTGAAAGCCATGGAGTTGGATAACCCTAACCCTAACCCAGATTCAGTTATAGATATATTTGCTAATAAAGTTACACTCTACTACAAATATGTTTCTACAGGTCATGTCATATCTGAATCACAATGTAATGAATGAAAAAAAAATGTTTAGCTTCATACAGTTACTTTTTAGGAAAATTTGGATTTGTGTTTGAAAAACTTGGCTGCAGTATGTCCCTAAAAGTTAATTTCCTTGACTCTCAATTAGATGTGTTATTTTGCCTGAAATAATGTCTTATGTGTGGGTTGAACATGGTTTTAGATTCCAGCAGGATATACAGTATGTGAGATGGAGGCACTTGGTTCCAAAGGTAAGTCTTCACTAGTGTTACTGCTGAACTACTGCTGGAGCTTTGTGTGTGATTCACAGACTTCCAGCCACAGAAGATCCAGCAAAATGAAATATTTATCAACCAATATTAGATTCACTTCTGTTTGTTTCCACTTGTTACTTGCTATTGCTTGCTTTCCACTTTTAAAAGCTCAATTCAACCCACACTACTACACTGTTGCACATTCTTTCACTTTTTGTCCTCATCTTTTATCGTAATATATGTGATCTGTTTTTATGTCTGTTCATGTTTTGACATGTTTTCATTATGTTCTTAGTACTCTGCCTTTCATGCAGACTCTTGACCAGGTCATCATTGTAAATGAGAATTGGTTCTCAATTAATCCACCTGATTAAATAAAGGTTAAATAAATGAATCATATGTTTGGCTGTATTTTCATAGATATATATTGTATTATATAATTGTGAGAAAAAAAAAAATCTTTTTAAAACAAATATCAAATTTCAATTCCACGTACGAGAAATTACAAAAACCACACCAAAATCTATCTGTGAAAAATATTTAACAACAATTGTGTTGTACAGTGTTACTAGTGTACATTATAACGTCAATGACAGAATAAAATTTAGATAGTTACAATGTGTAATCATTTTAGTAAACCTGATCTGTTTACTATGTGTTATTTACATTATTATGGCTCTAAACACATGTGTTGTGCATATAAAGTGAGAAGGGGGTGGGATTTAGTTTGTTTTATTCTTCCCACTCCTTTTTGAATGGTACATATTGAACTTATTTTGTTATTATTAATATTATTGTTATTATTAAAGCTTCTTTTACACAAAAAGTGCATCATTTTTCTTCTGCTCAAAACAAATAAACCTCTGCAAAGGCAGACCTCCCCCCTGCAAATGAAGAGAGGTCCGCCAGGCTATGTTTAATCCAGAGTTTGTTTGTCTGTTTGTCTGTCTGGATGGATCTTGATGAAAATTTCATGACATGTTGGGGGTGTCACAATAAACAAATAATTAGATTTTGGTGATCATCTGGAAGCGATCCTGGATTCTGGATCACTTTGACATTTATTCTCCATTTACCACAATGTAAAATTTCAAAGTGATCCTGAATCCAGGATCTCTTCCGGATCGTCACCAAAATCTAATCACTTGTTCCTTGTGACACCCCCGACACACCATGAAATTTTCATCAAGATAGGTCCATAACTTTTTGAGTTATCTTGCGAACTAACTAACAGACAGACAAACATACAAACAAACTCTGGCAAAAACATAACCTCCTTGGTGATGGTAATTAATGAAATGAATGTCTTCCCAAACAAAACTGCTTCTGAACCATCCATTTCTGAGATCAAAGGTTGATCCTCTGGTCCTTTCACTTTCTCTCGGCCTCGTGTCGACATGTGCTAGAAATATGTTATTTTCTGTTTTTCACAGCATCTGCGCCGGTTGCTGGTACTTAAATAAACAAGTGTCTGCGGCTGGAAAATGGATGGTGTTTACAGTCTTTTGGAGAGGATACCGCTGGGTCTCTGGCATGTAACTGGCATCGCTCGACTTGCTTGATCTGGTCCGTCTTGGAGTCCCCGGCTGGCTGAATAATTTAACACTGACCCGCGCCTTAGCGGACGGGCCTGAAGTTTGACCTCAAGATTTGTTTTAACTATGAGGGCTCAAAGTAAACGCTGCGCTGCTCTCGGCACGCCACGGAAAGTTGTGTGTCCCTCATGTTTATGTAATGTCGAACATAACCCTCTTTTCAACCCTTCTTGCCTCTCTCTGCTTGGATCACAATCTTACATTGACTTTATCTCCTCTGCTAGCTTGTTGTGGGACTTCTGATGTCTTTCATATTTCACAGTTGAAGCAGTTTCGTTGTTTTTGTTTGACTTGCCCTCCTTCCTTCTTATGTTATCGCAGCGGAAATAATGCTCCTAAGTGATGCTAACAGTTCCTGTCGTCACTCTTCTCCTTTGAACACTCCCAGAGCCATTTATTCAACGTTCCTGAAAGGCCCTCTGTACCTTGATGAAGCCCTTTAATAAAAGCCCATTAATATCTTCCATAGCCATACGATATAAATTCACTAGCTGTTAATTACATGTGCCCGTGAATAATTTACAGTCTGAAAATAAATTGATTGTACGGCAGTCCATTGGAGCAGCGCAGACAGACAGGAAGCCCCTTTGATTCAGATGGTGTGTGTGTGTGCGTTTGTGTTTGTGCCTCCCACAGAATACACAATCACCTCTGATGAGCCTAATCATCCCCCTTGTGCTGCTGTATTAGACGAGGGCCATCAACAGCTAACTGATCCACTGTAACCCCGTGTATGCAGCTGCGTAGTGACATCACATCAATATTTAAAATCTTTCTTATGCATGTATTCCGGCTTGTCCGACTTCATTAAGACCATTCCTCATCCCTCAGGCTGGGACACACTCCCTCCAGAGAACTCAGATGAAGGCTGGAAAGAGATGCCACCGCAGCTCGCAAGACTCTCATGTACTGTATGTGCTAATATCCATGTCCGTTACAAGTGGAATGCACTACAAAGACCCCCAGCCTCTGTAGTAACCCCCCACCCCCACCCCCGCCAACACCACCAGTGCAGTAGCTAAAACATTTACACATCCACACATGTAGTATCTGACATGACGGGGGCATGACCTTGGAGAGCAGCGCTGGTTGGCCTGGACTGTGGTCCTCAAGGAGTTAACAGACACACCATCATATTCAAAGTAAAACTGTGTGATCAAATAAACTTGGGTATGAACGATGTCCTGTTTGATGTACAGAGAGTTTAGGAGTATTATTATTAATCCCCCTAAAAAAAAGTGGGGTGGGGGATGGGCAAGGGGTATTGCTTCTGGTTCAGTCTGCTTGTTTGTTTACTTAACAACAATGAATCCCATACAATTTTGATGAATGTGGGTCATAGATAGGGCAAATTACCTCTCATTCCTGAATACCAATGGTTCTCCTCGTGGCCCAGTGTCCTGCGTGTTTTAGGTAATTCCCCTCTTCTATTACACTATATTACATATACACTATATATTACATTATATTTATTTATTTCTAATTATTTTTAAATACATTTTTTAATAGTTTTTTTTATTTAAAAATGTAGAAAATGTATATATATATATATATATATATATATATATATATATATATATATATATATATATATATATATATATATATATATATATATATATATAATACACACTGGGTCCCCCCAGTGTGGAGGACCCCAGGGTAGACGTTTCCATGATGCTCAGTGCCAGGTCATGTCTCCTATAGTTGAAGCTGAGAGGTTGCGTGGGTGTGTGGGTGCTCTGTGAATATATGGAGGGAGGGATGGGTACTTGTTTTAATGTTTTTAATGCTGTAAAGCACTTTGTGTTGCATTTTTTGTATGAAAAGTGCTATATAAATAAAGTTTGATTGATTGATTGATAGCACTGGGCCACAATGACTGGATTTGAGAACCACTGCTGTATACTCAGTTTTGCAAATATCTTCTTTTTGCTTTCACTGTCGATGTGCATTGGCATCACAACTTTGAAGGTCAAATTTGAAGACTGTAGGTCAAAGGTTGCAATAAGTTAAAAATCAAATTGTGGATATGACTTTTGAAGTATTCATCTCAGAGGCTTCCAATGAAAACCAAACTGCTGGTCTTTCACTTCTACATGGTGTAAAAAAGGATTTAGAGCTATTATTGATCCAAGAGGTCAGGGGATACTCGGTCAATCCCTAAAAAACTAAAATGGACTAGAAATTGAAAAAAATATTGGAAATAGAGACTTAAAGGTGTCATTCCACTGAAAATCACTTTTCCACGCTCCTTTTGGAATAAGATGGTTAAGCCCGTCCTCCATTGCAGTGAATCTGAAGTAGAATTAGCATTAGCATCTACAAGAGAAGACAGCACAACAGTAGCTGCTGCAGGAACTTGACAAAAATGGCAGAGCAAACTGGTTTATGTGCTCTCTGTGGAAATAAAGCAACTGCATGAAACCTAGCTGGATGTTACTGTGGGAAGGTAAACACACACAGAGCCAGAGGGGAGGGGGGAGTGTTCCTTCACGCATTCTGAGCCAATCAGAATGTATGAGGAAGTACCGGTAAACTCTGTTGTTTGACCTGAAGTCATTTTTCTACCCTCCAAAAACAGCTAGAAACAAAGCAATCCGGAATTTTTCTTTTAAATAGAACTAACTCACAATGTATTCAATAACAATGGAGAACACAGTAATATTAATGAATGACTCCTTTAAACTGTGTTTCCGTTAGTATTGTTTCTACCTGATGCTTTTGGGTGTTTTCACTATGAAAAAGGATCCGGTCCTACATTTTTGGTATGTACTCCGCTGATACCATGTAGTAGAAATACGGCTTTAGTTACTATTGTTGACAGATACAACACCTGGTATGGGCTTGAAAATGGCTCAATAACCTTTGACCTTGAGTGACCTTGAAAGGATAAAAACAAGGTCACATGAGTTAAAATAGCTGTAACTCTAAAATGAGTAGTGAGAAGTACCCAGTGGCTATTGCTGACAAATAGAAAACTATAAAATGGAATCATGACGTTTTACCATTAGTGACCTTGAAAGGTCAAACTCACAGTCTCATGTTTTGAGAGGAAGATTCCATTAAGAGTTAAAAGGTGGATGCTTTCAAACAAGCCAGTTTAAGCTTTGTGCCTCTGTCTGGACCTTTCTGGTTTTATTATGACTTTCATCAATGTCATGTATCTGTGCAAAATGAATAAATCAATAAATCAAGCTCTTGAGACCCAGAAAAGAAAATGTTTAGACATTTCAAGGAGTAACATTAAGTGCAAGGGCCAAGGGGTGAATTGGGTTTGGGCCAGATGTTAACTTTTACATATTCACATCAAGCAGATGATGTACACAGTTACAGTCACTCTGGTGTTCTGGACTCACAGTTACAAATGTAATAACAACTAGAAAAGCAATATCACAGACTTGTTGGTTAAATTCTACCTGTGCCAGTGCATCTATATTCTGGTTGTTAACCCTTTAACCCCTGATGTGTCAGTGGTGATGCGTTCTGAAAGGATGGTTTAGTTTCAATATACGGAAAAAAATACAGTTTTTTTTTGTTTTTTTTTACTGTTTTGTTCATGGATCTGATATATGAAAGACAAACAGGTGTCAAAAAGCAGCTAATTTAGAACAAAAGAAAAGGCTAAAACTACTGGAACAAAATTACAATATTATTTATTTATTTATACTTCATTTTAGTTTATTTTAACTAAGTTAAGTTATTATTTTGAAAATATTTATTACTTTTTGTTCATTGTGTTCCTTATTTTGTTTTATATTTCTACATTTAACATTGGATTTTATTATTTTTCTTCACTTTTGTGCCATTTATGTCTTATTTTGTTCATGTTACTGATTATTTTGTTGGTTTATTATACATTTTTGGCTGTTATTGTGCATTTTGTTACTTATTTTATTTATTTTTGACTGGAACTGTTAATGTCTCAGGAGTTAAAGCGTTAATGAGGGTTTGGAGGACTGTGTACAGGCATAAGAGGTAACAAATCTGGAAACACCACTATAAAAATAGACTCCAGGAAACTGAACACAGCTACTTGTTGCAAAAAAAAAAATAAACTTGTAATCACACATAAAGCTCTATATTTTCAATTCTGCATGTCTGTTTCTAGATGAAAATAATAAAGGAACCCCACATTAGATAGTAATATGTTGATAGATATCTCATTTGGCATATTTCTGATCTTCGAACACTGCTGAAGCTGCTGTACATGAACCACATCCTGAATCCAGCTGCAAGTTACTGCAGACACTACATTGATACCAATCTGCAGCTTTCTAACAGAAAACCAAAATGCCTATTAAAAAGTCAAGCCACCGTACAACCTAACATACAATATTTATCTTTAACTTTGGTCAGTAGTGCATGTTTTCTTACATTTTAAACCATTTTATTTGATTTGGTCCATCATCAGTTGTTATTATTCCTTATATTTTGTGTTCTTTTTTTTTTTTTTGCAATTTA
>CM035804.1:18224826-18239826 GCA_020466265.1 Siphamia tubifer | reverse complement strand
TAATTATGAGATATTTCAATGTCTTCTTAGCTCAGCAAGCTGGTGCTAAAGATAAAGTAGTGAAAGGTTTTAGCATTGGAATTTCAGCAAAAATGTCCTTTTATTTCCATTAAACTTTTGTTCGTTTTTCCAATAAATCAAAAAAGAGCCATGCTTTGACTTCTGTATTAATATAGATACCTGCACAAAAAAACTAAAATTACAACAAGACAGGAATTGGTGTAGCTCTGTGAAGTCAGTGTGTAGATCACAGGTGTCAAAAATGTCAAAACTGGGCCACCAAAGGGTCCAATCTGGCCCCTGGGATAAAGTAGGGAAATCCAAAAATTACACTGAAGATATGAACCGTTAAGCTTTTCAAATTGTTTTAGGTTAGGCCAATCTACAGTAGATCAGACCAATAAAGTTCTATCATAATAAACTATAAACAATGGGAAAAGGGCATTTTTTTCTTTGTGTTTTAGTGTGACAAAAACTGAAAATTACACAAAAGTGTTTGTATCTATAGACTAGTCTGAACAAATATCACACACATGAAATGTCACTAGCAAAGTATGTATTATACTTAATTCTGTCTGTCTCTAAATGTTTTATGTAGTGGATACAGGGGAGGGGGGAGTGTTCCTTCACGCATTCTGAGCCAATCAGAGACGCCTCATCACTGCATCATGGACATGTATAAGGAAGTACCGATAAACTCTGTTGTTCAACCTCAAGTCATTTTTCTACCGTGAAAAAACAGCTGGAATTTTTTTTTTTTTTTTTTTTAAATAGAACCAACACACAATGCATTCAATAACAATGGACAACAGCAATATTAATGAAATAACAAAGGATTCCTTTAATTAGCCTAATGTTTATCTGGTTAAAACAACCAGATACACATTAGTTTAAACTTGTTTTTGTCACTCTGTATACATCACATTGTTCATTGCTCTGATTGGTCATAGCACTGGCCCATTATGTGTAGAGCAGTTTGAAAGACAGCTGTTGATCCAACCCATACGCTTAAGCTCAGTCTATGGATCGTCTCCAGACTATGAAGTCATATCATCAGGGGCCGTAGGCGCAAAATGGCAGCCACACTTCTGTCAGTCTGCCCCAGGGCAACTGTGACTACATATGTAGTTTACCACCGCTAGAGGGAGCATGGGAGAGTGAATGAATAATGGATCATTAATGTAATATGATGCGCTTTGGCTGCCTTAAAAAGCGCTATAGAAATCTAATCCATTATTATTATTATTATAGTCGGGCTTGCCAGGGTACCAAATTCTGGGTCCTGATTGACAATATTTTCTTGGGTGATTCCAAACCGTACAACTTCGCAACGTCATCTGACTCTGTCTTCTAATTGGACCTTCATCTATTGATGTAGGAAATGTGGAATTCTATGTGTGTGTGTGTGTGTGTTTGTTGATCATGACGTGCATCCATGGCATCCATGTTTTCCAAACAGTAACTCAGTTCTCATGGGTCGTAGTCAAAACATTATCTGCAGCAGAAGAAGAGAACAGAAGAGCTAATAATTTAACTTCATGATCCTGTTACTAAAATTAGAAAATGATAGAACATTTTTTAACACCATCAGTCAAACCAAACCTTTTTTTTTTTTTTTTTACCCCCCTTCGAACTCCAACACGAACTGTAGATCATTTTTATAGTGATTAATTCAGCGATATTATAAATGACCCCTTTAAAGAAAGATACACGACAGCAACAGTTCAATGTCACAGTAATCCTGTCAAACTCTACCTTCACGCAGAACATGTTTTATTCGACTCTGCATTTTCTCTTTTCTTCCTCCTCTTTCTAAAGTTGTTGTGTTGCATTTGTCCTATTGAGGAAATGGTCAAAAAAAAAAAGTCATTTGAGTGAACGATGAGGAGTAGCAGGGCTAATCACTGTCTGCAATAGCGGCTAATATATAAGCCAAGTGATAGGGGAGGCGAGTGAATGGGTGATAGAGAGGTAAGAAGGGAGGGAGAGAGGGATAAGGACCAGGGATGAGACTCACATGAAATAGAGCAAAGCCCGTCACAATGCGCTAAGAGGCGAGTCAGCACTGCTGCCATCCGCATTTTGTTTAGGATTTGATGTTTTTTTTTTTTGTTGTTGTTTTTTTTTTCCCTCTCCGCCACATGGCATTTTTTTTTTTTTTTCCTCCTTTTCACTCGCTGAAACATATAAAGCACACTCCCACCTGGACCTCATTCACCAGCCAAAGGCATTTATCTGTGAGTCTTCACACACATTTGCATCAGAATTACCTCCAGAGGTACTGATGTTAAACTCTCAAACCACTGATTCTGCGGATCACTTAAGCCCCGAGCTTATCTGGGTTATTATAATTTTTTGGAAGGATTTATAAAATCATATTTCATGAGGGAACATTGAACCGCAGACCATTCCCAAGGTGTTATTTCCAACACACGCACACACACATACACACACACACACACACTCTTGTTTACCTATTTGGTGGCTTGGCATTGTAGAATGAAGCACGTATCTTTCTGCAAATCCGCTTTGGCTCCGTTTATGGATACTTCCATAAATTGCCTCGTTGCAGATCAAGCTCAAAGTTTAAAAAGTTGATCAGTGACTTGACTTTAATTTGCAACATGGAAACTAAAGTCAATGAATGAAATAGGTCATATTCATAAGGACACTGTTTAGAAGAATGTGTGATACAGTTACTGCACCTGTTATGTCAGGTTAGGAGACTTAACAAATGCATCCACTTAAGTCATTATTAATCAGAGGTGGAAGTAACTAAGTAGAAGTACTTCCTTTACTGTACTTAAGCACATTTTTTTAGGTATCTGTACTCTAGTTGAGTAACTATTTTTCTGGCAACTCTTTACTTTTACTCTTTACTTTTTGTTTAAATATCTGTACTTTATTCTCTTTACATTTATATAAGTATCTGTACTTTATACTTTTTACATTTATATAAATATCTGTACTTTATACTCTACATTTATATAAATATCTGTACTTTATACTCTTTACATTTATATAAGTATCTGTATTTTATACTCTTTACATTTATATAAATATCTGTATTTTATACTCTTTACATTTATATAAATATCTGTACTTTATACTCTTTGAGCGGCTTGACTTCAACGTGAGTGGCTGAAGCGTCAATCAAGATGACAGACAGATTTTTCCTCTAACCACATGCAAGGATTTTACATAAGGCCCCTCCTTTGAAAACAGATCTTTTGCGGACAATACCAGATGGTGTGAAATACCACCTGGTAACAGTCAGGTTAGTGGACCATACAACGTACATTTTTAGCTATTAAAGAATTCACAGGTTTTCTTTTTGTGCAGAAAAAAGAATCACACAAATGTGTAATGGGATAAAATAAGTATATGGTAACATTCTATATCCAAAAGGTCAAAATTGGGCTTTTCTGTGGAAGCATAATGTTCTTCTGGCCTTTAATCAACACCATATCTCTGTGTGTAAAAATAATCTGCAAGGGAAGTGAAGACAGCATGTTTCACACTGGAAATTATTCACTGTAATTTTACATGTGAGTATAGTGATAACATCTCTCTGACCATAAAATTCACTTTATTCACCTCATAAAATATACTTTTTATGTCATTCCTTCAGTGTCTCCACTACATGGACTATATGGGTTTGGACACATGTCGATATAAAGTGTAACATGAGTATCTAAAAACAAGTAGAATGAACTTCTTAAAAAAAAAAAAAAAAAGAAAGAAAGAAATAAACGTTCAACATCACCTCCTCAGCACTTCTCTCAAAATACTCAATATTATTCCTTTGAAAAGTGTCATCACTAGACAGCATACTTTACACATGACACTTACACTGGGTGAAAAATCCCCCTGTAAAAAAAAAAAAAAAAAAAGTAAAAGATACAAATAATCGTGCAAGATATTTTTGGTTGAAGAAAGAAAACAATCAGAAAGAAAACAAAAAGTTTAAAATTATCTTGGTAAAAAAATCATTGAAATTAGAATATTCAAGATCTAATGTCTGAAAATAAGTTAGTTTTATCTCATCTTTGGGTCTTATTTTAAGTGTGATGAGATATGTGGACAAGAAATTTAAAAAAAAATGCACTTAGTAAGATTATATACTTAAAGAGTTTAGGTGAATAAATACACTGAAACATTTTTGATGAGACTTCTCATCCAAATTTTATTTTAACCTTGATAACATTTTATTTTAGTTTCAGTTTGTAGAGGACGAAGTGACATGTCAGTGACATACTCAGTCAGACTGTGTTGAACTATTTTCAGTCTGTATTGAAGGAGAAGAACGTTTTGTTTTGCACATATTGTCTACACTTGAAAAAAGGTGAAATATATAATTTTAGATATTTTATTAAGTTTAATAACATTTTATTTGAGTTTTAATTTGCACAGGAAGAAGTTAATGAAGAAGTTCATTAAAAGTTAATGTTTACAGAGTTATAAAATCCATGTGCAATTCAGTTAAATAAAAGTCTGCTGTCCATTTGTATAATTTGTAATTTAGTTTTCTTCTCGATCTTGTGAACCCAACCTCGTGTCTCGTCTCGTAAACTGATTGTCTCGTCACACCCCTATTAAATGCATTTAACCTGTTTTTAGAGGTGCCTTTTTTCCAGTGTTCATCAAGTGCGACTGTATTTTACTTAAAGACTAACTTCCCTTCAGTTTTTACTGTCCTTGATATTATAACAATCAACATTAATCTGAGCTTTAACTAACTGAATTAAATATTGGAAAATGTCTGTTTTTATATCGAGAAAAATGGAAAATGTTGAGGATAATATTTTACAAAGAGGTAATAAATAATTGATGAAGCTTTAAAAAATAGAGACAGAAGCTGCATTGGGACTTTATGGGTTAAAACAGGGGTCTCAAACATGTGGCCTTGGGGCCAAATGCGGCCCACCAAAGGGCCAATGCAGCCCGTGGGATGAAGTTGCAAAGGTAAATAACTCCACAGTCAAGGCTGAGGAACTCATTTTAGTTCAGGTTCCACATACAGACCAATATTATCTAAAGTCAAATAACATAAAAACCTACAAAAAAAATTAATAAATCCATATTTTCTTCTTGGTTTGATGTGAAAAACATTTGACATTTGACATACAACTTACATTTTTTTTTATCTTTGTTTTAGTTTTAAACAAGTAAAATGAAAATATGGAAATATTTACATTTACAAATGATAATGTAAAAATAAAATGTGAAAAACCTGAACAAGTATGAACAAAAAGAAATGTCTAAAGAAAATTCCGTACAATTTGAACAAGTTTTTGCTTCTCCGTGTAAAAATGATATGTTGAAGTAAAACATTGTTAAAATTGCATTTATTTTTCCCTGGAAATGTGACTTTTATTTTGCTATTCCCATATTGTTTGTTTGGAAAGGTTACAAAATAAAAAATATTTTCACACTTTAATAGGGGTGTTTTGCACAAAACCAAAGGCAAAAATTGGGAGTTATTATTTACATGATATTTACATGATATTCTATTATTTTACTGGTGCGGCCAATGGAAATAAAATTGGAATGAATGTGGCTCTTGAAAGAAAATGAGTTTGAGACCCCTGGGTTAAAAGGTGAAAATATTACATGATGAAAAGTTCACATATTTATAGCCATATGTTGAATTGTATGAGTAAAATCATACATAACATAGACTTTGGATCTAACTGTAACTTACACACAGAAAAGAAGAACATCCTCCGACGGCAGGAAGTGAGATTACAGTTTTGCATCACATCTCTTTCTACACCCAAAAACCGAGCAGAAGATAAGGGAGGCAGGTGGCAGGGCTTGTATTCAGGAAGTTCATATCATACAGTAACAAGACTTCTTGACTTGCATTGACATTGGGACCCTCCACCCACCCCAACCCCCCCACCCACCCAAAAAAGGAAAATCTCTTCGTGTAGGCAAGTGTTCTCTCCATTTTTCACTCACTGCAGCTTCAGTTAAAATTACCTGAACCAGCACTTGGCTTGTGAATTTTACAGCGTTTCTTGCGTGTTTCTTAGAGAGTGTGAGACATGAATGCCGGCGATGTAAACTATTGTCTAAGTACACAATTTGAACTTCCATTCAACTCAGCACATCAAGGAAAGGCAAGGAGAGAGCCACTTAGACTCCATGTCTTTTCAAAAAGTGCACGATTCTTAATGGCCATCGTATGATTTTTTTTTCGCGCCTTTTGTCAAACATCTGGTGTCATTTTCACTTAAGTGCCGATTGCCTATTTGTCTTTTCAGAGTCAGGCAATTTATATATCCCTCCCAGCTTTTATGCAAAGTCCCCGAAACTGAGCTTTTTCCCTCTCAATTGGACATTTTCATGGTTATAATTTTGGCACTTTAAAGGCTAGCACTGTTGCCCCAGAGGCGTCCAAGGCACTTATGTTTTGTGCTCTGGGTTGATGTCCAGGAAAGGTGATATTTAAGGTTTGGATTACTGTCAAATCCAGCTGCAAATGTGTTTTAGGTTGGTTACAGATGGAGGATTGGGGCTGTCATTTATTTATTTTTTTACGTGCATTTAGTTATTTATATATTTACTTATTTATTTATTCATTTTTCTGGGCGGCACGGTGGTGCAGTGGTTAGCACTCGTGCCTCACGGCAAGAAGGATCCTGGTTCGAATACCACACCAGACCTTTCTGTGTGGAGTTTGCATGTCCTCCCCGTGTCTGCGTGGGTTTTCGCCGGGCACTCCGGTTTCCTCCCACCATCCAAACACATGCACTGATAGGTTAATTGGTTAATCTAAAATTGGCCATAGGTGTGAATGTGAGAGTGATTGTTTGTCTATATATGTTCAGCCCTGAGATGAACTGGCGTCTCATACAGGGTGTACCCCGCCTTCAACCATTGTAGCTGGATTAGGCCCCCAGTGACCCCCGCGACCCTAGTGAGGATAAAGCGGGTTCAGATAATGAATGAATGATTTATTCATTTTTCTAGCCAAAGTAATCAGTAATTAGGCAGTATGATGTTGCTTTGGTTAGCATCAGGTGCCTTCCTGTATGGAGTTGGTGTGGGTACTACTGGCCATAGGTGTGAATAGCTGTGTTTACATGATATCTTTTAATTTCAAATTATTTATTACATGTTAATTCCGAATAAAGGTTTCCATGGAAACAGGTGTATTCTGTTCTAGTTAATTAAGCTTTAAGAGCAGGAGGTACAGAGGGTTCTGATTGGACAGAACGTCTGGATGTCTACTGGAAGGAAGTGATCAGGTCCACTTCCTGTTTTGCATTTGTTTCAATTATCAACATGTTAGACCAGATACGACATGCAATGTTTGCATTTATTTTTATGATAACTACGAAGGAGCAGCTTAAACTGAATCAACCATAGGAAATAACATACTGTGCAGAATCTGTGCGTCATCAATGTGAAATATGTGCACCATCGTGACAAGAACGGGAGCACGTGCAGAACGACAGGAATAATGTTAAAGCAGAATTAACAGTTTACATGGCAGAATAAACTGGTGACTGTAATTGGAATAAAGTTCATGGAATAAATCATTTTCAACTGCAATTACGTGTTTACATGGTCATCTGAAAGTAGATTTTAACATTTTATTTGGAATTAAACAGCAAAAAGAAAACTCGTGTAAACAGGGCAAATGTGAGAATGATTGTTTGCAGTGCTGTAGTAGTCCCTAGAGTAGTAGATATACACCTTTTTTGCTCCCTTTTTTTTAAAGTAGCCAAAAAATATGCCTTGTGATGCCAGTGACATGTCAGACTACTCTATTTGGGAATTCCCCTAAAAATCTATCAGTCGTATTTGCTCATTATTATAACATTATCATGACTTGATCAGGGGAAGTTTGTAGGTTTTACTGGTCACACAAGCAGATGCATGAATGTAAATGTATTCAACATGAGACAAACAGAGGATAACGTTAGCCTTTTATAAAGTTAGCCTCATATAATTAACCTTTTATAATGGTAGCCTACTCACACAGTTTAACTATTGATGACATCTCTCCTCTAAATATGTAGTCATATGGGTAGTAGTTTAAAACAGTGACTCATTTGGAAACCATTTCAAAATTTACCTCAGAATTATGTTTTCCATGAAAGTAGGTTCTCTTGATATGTGTCACTCATTTAAAAAAATGTTTATTCTTTCTTTCTGATTCACATTTCCAATATTCTTTCATTGACACTTGCAATGACCTGCCAATCAACTGGGGGTGACACTGGCATCTGAGGTGTCCAATTAGGTTCCAGAGTTAGGTTCCAGAGTAGAATTTGGGTGACACCGTGCTATGAAAGCCAATCAGCGTTGAGATGCTGCCAATGTCGTGATGAAATAATGTATGACCCGGAAGGAGGCAGAAAGAAAAACTGAGCCTGAAATACCAGTGAAAGTGGACTTAATCCAGACGGAGTTCCTGGATGAGGTTGGGGAATTCCCAGGTGAACCTCGGATGTATGGGACCTCCAGAGCACGTACAGTAATCCAAGTGATCTCAGCCATAGTTGAGGAGAGACTGAAATGGTGGGCCAGATTTTGTTTATCTGCGTTTGTCCAGCGTCCAGACTTGGCGTTGCGCCTTCGGAGTGTACAACGTTTTGAGTTCAGAGTGGCCGCAAATTATCTAGCATCCAAACTCGGGTGTTCAGGCGGCGCGTTACAAGCGTACATGTGGAAATTCGTGTTTGGTGTGGCTGTAGCAATAAACTACACCTCTGATTGTTTGTCTGTATATGTTCAGCCCTGTGATGAACTGGCAAAATGTCCAGGATGTACCCCACCTTCATCCATAAGTAGTAGTGACCTCTGTGACCCTTGTGAGGATAAGAGTGGGCTTAGAGAATGAATGAATGAATGAATGAATAGTATAAAAATGTGCTTCTCCGGGACTCAACACATGTTTCTTGTTTAACAATCTTAATCTGCTGGTGAATTTACATGTTCATTCCATATAAAGATAGAATTTAAAAATAAAATAAAACAGTAATTAAGATGCAATGCAATTTAAAATGTGGGAGTTTTCTAGGTTGTGGATGAGTCTGTAAACCTGCAACATAGGAGACCATTGCTCAGTCAGGATTTAATAGGATTGAGGTGAATTACTTCTGAAAGTGCAGAAATACTCACTACAACACTCATAGACTTTCTACTCTTATTTACTATGAGAAATGAAGTAAATTGTGACTATATAACAGGATGTTTGTTCCAGACTTTTTTTAAAACTGCTATTATTTTGTCCAAGAATTTGATATTTTATACTTTTATACATGTGTACCGCCTTTTTTGATTGAGATTATACCTGTTATGTACAATAAAAAGCTTAATTTTAATAAATGTATGAATGAATGAAAGTATAATTTCAGTTTATTTATTTGTGTTATATTTTTGGTCATTTTTACTTGGTACTCTTATCTGTTTTATTGCACAGCTGTTTTTATATACTGTGTTTTTGTGTCCCTTGTTTTTAATTGCACTGTAGTTTTTTTTTTTAATTGTGTTTTTAATTGATTCTTGTATTTTTGTTGTTAGAGAGCCTGATAGCTCACTTTCCCCTGTAAGTCGCTTTGGATAAAAGCATCTGCCAAATGCATAAATAAATAAATAAATAATGTTTTACTGATAAAACATTTTTGAAACATATGAAAATCACAAAAATAAAAAGATATCACACAAACAAGCTTTTCTAGAATCATTCCAGTACTGACTCATATGAGGTTTATTATAGGTTTCCTCAGGTTTTTTATTGATAACAGATTATGTGCCTTTGAGCAGATGCTATAATTCAACAAATAGAGGAGGGTTTTTTTTCCCCTCCAGACTTTATTAAAACTTTCACACAAAATTCCTGACTTTTCAAGGTCTGAAAAACAGCATTTGAAAATTCCATACTTTTCAAGACTTTCACGCTGCATAATCTTTAGAACTAATGTGTAACCAAGGGGCGTCTCAGCCATTTAAAATGTGGGGGTGTTCTAGGTTGTAGAACAGGAGCAAAATTTTCTGAGTTTATCATTGGAAAATTAACGAACAATTATCCATTAATGATTACATTTTTTATATAAAAAAAGTAATATATGGCCGAAAATAATAACAAAAAATGTGGGTGTCAATTAAACATTTATTCGATTCTTAAGTCGAAATTATGAGATAAAAAGGATTTACAAAATCAGATACTGATTTTACAGACACTGTTCCTCTTTTTTCTTACAAAAATGCTTTGTCCATGTCAGGGGAGACGACTAAGAACATGTTCCTCAGGGGGAACATCACTGAAAAAAGTTTGAGAACCATTGACTTAGGGTAAATGTCACAGAACAAGACATAGTTTAGTTAACTTAGTTTAACAACGGCAACATTTGTCATTACTTACTGGTTGATGACTGTTCGTTAACACCATGAAGAAGAGCTGTTTACATTACCGGCGAACTGAGGTGCGCTTCATTTACATATACTGGTGTACCGCACAGGCGGGTAAACAGTTTAAACCATAGATATTGTAACAGCCCCGCAATGTTATTGATGTTTGTTTGGCGCGACTGTGACCGACAGTAACTGTTTATCCTGAAAGTAGGTGAGACCAACTCTCTGTCCGTTTCCTAGATCCAGTAACGATACAATATATAAACTCAGGAAAAAGTGGAGGGTATGAAATCATCTGGTTGGAGAAGTGGGGGTGTCGCAAGACCCCCATCCCCCATGGCCGCTATGACCATGTCTGTAATAATACTGGTTTTCTTGTTGTAATTTTCTTTCTTGGGAGGTTGAGGTAAAAGGCTGTGATCAGCTGATCATCATGGGTATTTACAACAGTTTAGGGAATCATCTGACTTTTAATTGTAATCCAAGTAACATGGCAAACTTAGTTCTCACATCTCTCGCCCAGTCTGACTGTATAATCTTGGTTAAATCTCAGGTTGTAATTAACCCAAATTAGATTTTAAGTGTGTGCGGTGTCATTAAGCATCAGGAATTCAACCTTTGATTTACACTCAATTTGTTTTTACTTGAGATTTATTTTCCTTGAGTCCCAGTTTCACATCTCTGTAATCACTGATAATAACCCTGCCACATGTGTTATGCCTCAGCCTGTGTGTAATGAGTGGAGAATACATGTTATAAAGGTGCTTAGCATTAGCACAACTGCCTATAGCTGCGTTTCCATTACAGGTTTTTGCAAAACAATAGTGATATTCCCAAAATTTCGACAAAGTATATTTATGTTTCCATTCACAGTTGTTCTAGGCAGGAGCCTCGTATCTCTCATGAAATATCATCCCAAAAGATTTCACTGTTGTCACCTTCGAAGCTTCAGATTGGCCGTCACCCTGATAGCATTAGCATGAATGACTCGGCTAAAGGCAGTACCATGTCAAACAAACCAGCTGGCTGTCATTACAAGGGTCTCTACATGTGGTCCCTACATTGTCAGGTCAAAATATTAAATGGAAATATGCTTTAGATGTGTTTAAATGACAACCATGAATTAGCATGTAATAGCATTAGCGTGAATGAATCGGCTAATTCTCTCATCAGTAAAAGTCCCTAGCGAAATCTTTCAAGGCTTTAACATGTCAAACAAACCAGCTGGTTCACATTATAAGGGTCTGTACATGTGGTCCCGACATTGTAAGGTCAAAATATTAAGTGTAAATATGCTCAGCACTTAACGACAACAACACATTATAAATGTATGTCGTGCTTTTTACACAGTTCCTGCACTTGACACTTTACAGAACAGAGAATATATTTCACTGTAAAAAACAAAAAACAGCTTAAATATTCAAAAACAGATAATAAAATGAACCCTTCACTGTGCCTACTGTAGGAATCACCCTGATTTTTTTTTACATTAAGCAATTGTCTTGATTGTAAACTGCACAATGCAACAGTTTGCTAATACGTCCATCAAACATCATCAGCAGTGCCACACTAACCGTCACTCTGTCACAGCCAATAAAAACAGCGGATATGGGTCGTTATATATCCGCTGTATATCTGCTGTTCCGAACGTGGCAAAAACAAACTTGAACAAATGTAAAATATTTTGTATTAATGCTACCATATGTGTAGTATATTGAAACAGTATTTCAAAGTTTTCAATGAATGTAGATTTTTCCTATATTAAATTAAAATGACAAATATTGGTAGGGACTATTTTGCAATCCCTAAATAATGGTTGTGACATGTCACGACCATCTATATAGAAACCTATGCCCATGAATTTAATGTGTTCCAATGCTTCTCTCCTTATTCTGTAGGACTTAGCCAGTTATGCTAAGAGGCTAACTGTACAAAACACCAGACATAAGTGTGTTTGATCACTTTCAGGTAGCAGCACTTTGTCTGATTGGCCACCTACCCAACATCACTGTCAACTATGACACAGTGCAGGTGAGCCCCCCCCCCCAACAATCTTGTCCCCTCCCTCCTTTACAGCCACTACCCCAGCCCCATCTTATCCCATCCTGCTGCTCTCCTGCACAATTAAAAATGCATCAGGGAACGGATTAGATGCACGATCCCCGGCTCTACTGATCCAGAGTGTGAAGCTGTCACGAAAAAGAGATTGGGGGGGTGGAGAGATAGACTGTGGATGGTAGGAGGAAGAGGGATGGATAGGTCCCCCCCACCACCACACACACACACACACACACACACACTTCAGACTCATTGCAGACTGCACCTCCATTCTCAGGAACCACTCTGTCACTCTTTTTATTTACTGCTCCTTATTCATCCCTCATGTGCCCATGAGGTGGAGTAGTGTCCTCCTTCCATCTTCTGACTCCTCCGTCCTCCTTATCTCCTTACTCCTGTCCTTCTACCCTTCCTCCTGTTCCTTTTATCTTTACCTTTTCCTCTGGCCCACTCTATCTATACATCTTATTCGTTCAGTTCCTCTTCATACAGTGTGAATGTCACTTTTATTTCATTAAAATATTTGGCATATACCTTGATAATACCAAAATATTTTTTTTATCCCAAAACCTTAAAAGGTCATATTCACGTCTCTCCAGGACACAAATGCACAAAGTTGCACCGTGAAATGTCATAATGTCTTCACTTTCACATCATCCATCACATTATTTAGTGCAGTAGTTTGAATGTAATAACATATTAAATAAATTTCTTTTAATCAGTTATCTGTAACTGATTACAGATATGTAACACTAATACATATGTTTGTATGTTAAACACACTTTCTAATATATTATTTATATATATATATATATATATATATATGTGTGTTTATATGTATATATATATATATATATATATATATATATATATATATATATATATATATATATGTGTTTATATATATATATATATATATATGTGTTTATATTGTTAAGTGCAGTTGTATATACCCATATAAATTATTTATGAGATAATCTTCCATTTATTCACAATTTAGTGCCAAAGTAGAAAAAGCTCATATAATGTGACTGTTCCGATCACAGGTCTCAAAGTTTGATTTTGACTAAAAGCTTAAAAATGCATTCTTTTTCTGTTTATTCAATCATGTAGTCATAACCCAGAGATGCATTTTTGAGTCTACTTAGTGAAAAGTTATAAATTTGAAGCCAGCATTAACTGAAACATTTTGTCCCAATAATTGATATCATCTGGTGTGATGCCATATTCCATTTTTTGAACGGGAAATTATTTGGACACCTTTGCAAAGTGGGGGTCCTAACACCTCAGAAGGACATTGGTATTTGCAAGGTGAGATTTAGCTCTTCATAATATATATATATATATATATATATATATATATATATATATATATATATATATATATATATATATATATATATATATATATATATATATAAATCAAGTTTATTAGACACCAGTGTTACAGTTCCATGATGCACTGTCTTTTGGTGTAACACATTTTACACAAAAATTAAAACAATATGTTAATTTTTAGTCAATACAGCTCTGAAACTATATATATATATATATATATATATATAGGGGTCCCATATGTCTCCATACATATATGGTTCTACCAAGTATTTCTTTATAATCCAAATGTTTAACATGTTCTTTTGCAGTGGAGATAAAACAGCAGTCATGTAAAGCATGTTACATATATTTATGTTAAATGTTTATTTTTCCTCTGTATGGGCACTTATGAACAATATGTGCACTTCAACTAAGCAGTCTTCAACTAATTTGTGTCCAACTTACTAAATTTTCAACGATTCAATGTAGAAAAGTTAACATATCGACATGGTCTGCCTGTTTTGTCCTCATCTCTTATGTTGTTTGTGTTGATCATGTGCTCCACATTAAGTGTCTCTGTGAAAGACAACAGTGGAAGTAATGTTTAGCGGCAGCAAAATTAAGGAAATTAAGTTTCAATGTCGGAAAATTGTACTTGAATAATACATTTTTGCTCTATTCAAGTTGATTAAATGTTTCAGCTACTGCAGCTTTGACTAATAATGACTGAAGACATCTCTGCACAATAATGATGAAAAGACTAGAAAGGAACCATATTTAAATACCACACATATGCACTAATACTTCAGCTTTAGAAAGTCCAGCCTTGTGAGTTTTGAATTTGAGAAAAGAAAATGCTGAATGCTCTGTATTATAATGTGGACCATTGACAGTGCTGCTTCATACAGTCCTTCCACAGTTGTGCAGTGGCCTGTTGACCTGCTGCCAGGCTTTTCACACCGGCCACTCTGATCAATGCCTTCTCACCTCATCGACTGCAGACCATTCCCAGCTGTCAACTCCTGTCTGAGCTGATGAACCACATAGATCCCTCTGACTCTCACCTCTGCTCCTTCCTCCCATCACCACACTTCAGTCTATTCCTACTGTACTCCTCCTTTTTCATTTTCAGCATTGGGTTGAGATCAAATTGTTACACTGCAAACAATTACCAAGTGTTTTATTTCCTCTTTTCTAGTCCAAATATCACACTTGTACCACACTACTACTACTACTAGTACTACTACTACGACT